>JAXRJS010000001.1:0-72500 GCA_037127375.1 Dione juno
TCCCTGAACCCTATATTGAGGTTATCAGAGATATGTACAACGACACCGCTTCAGGGGTTTAGAACCGCTTGGCGACCCCAAGCCCTTCCGATACAGGGGGGGTTTCACCGGGGCTCAGCTCTTAGTCCACTTTTGTTTAAGTAGTGCTAGACTGTCAGGTAAATCAGGACCAGCCTCCATAGCTGGATGTATGCCGATGACATAGTACTCTTTGATGGAACCGACTGATGCGGGAGCGTAAGAAAAGCCTGGAAGGGTGCGCTGAGAACGGTGGTTTTAAAAATGAAGTGTCGAAGACCGAGTACATGGCTTGTGGGAGCCCGACTCGAGCACCATCCAATCGGGCCGAGCCAGCCGTTAAGTCGGAGAAGTTCAGGTACCTTGGAGCCGTTATGCATGAGTTGGAGGCATCGACCACGACATCCATGCCCGTATAACGCTGCCTGGGAAAATGGCGGGAGGTATGGTGTGGTCTGCGATAGCAGAATACCGCCCAAGTCAAGGGACTGATATACAAGAGCTTTATCCGACCTGTTCTTATATACGGCAGCGAATGTTGGCCAACATTATCTCGGCACATCGGAGCTTCACGTCACGGAGATAAAATGCTGAGATGGATGGTGGCGTGACGCGGTCCGACCGCATACGCAACACATTCATTCGAGGTAGTTTTGGGGGTCCGTGACGTAGGGAAAAAGTCCAAGAGCGTCATGAGAGGTATGGCCACTTATGCGCCGATCTGGAACTATGTCGGAAGGAAGTGCCTTGAATGTCTGTCCCTGGGTTAGACCACCCGGCGCCCCAAGGAAACGATGGCGGGTGTCTGACCAAACAGAGAGAAAAAATTTCACGAGGAGTAAAAAAGTGCAAAGGGGTAGGTAGTGGAAGGCGACCTGGCAAAAAGGCGGGATAATAAAAAGGAAAAAAATATTATATATTTTTATTATATATAATTTAATATTATTTTTATATAAATAAGGGTTTTTTTATAAAAAAATTTTATATAATTATAAATATATATTAATCTATTATTATATATAAATTAATATTAAATATATATAATATATAATATATTATAATTAATATTTTTTAAATATATTTTATATTCTAAATTTTTTTATTTTTTTTTAATTAATTTTTATATTATATTTAAACCCAAAAAATAAAACATTATATTATTCTAATAAATTAAAAAAAATTTTTAAAAAATTAAAATTAAATAATTTTTGTTTATATAAAAAAAATATAATAAAAAAATAATAATAATATAATAATATTTTAAATATTAATTATTTTAAAAATAATTTTATATAAGAATGTTTTATTACATAGAATATGTATTACATATGGGGGAATTATTTTTTATATTCGAATTTTTTACACATAAATATCGCGTATATGAACCGGGTGACTACCCCATAATTCCCCGGGACCCGTTGTGTCGAAAAATTTTATTATACTAAAAAATGAAATTTAAATTTTTGGTAGAACAAGTTTAATTTAAAAAAATTTTACGAACTTTTAAAAAATATTTAATTTTTCCCGGAGTTTTTTTTATGTTTTTTTTTTTTTAAATTTTTACATTATGCCTCTCGTACACCCACCCATACCCAAAACCCCCCTTTTTGTAGAGAAAAAAGTTAATTTAATTTTCTGTACCAAAAAAAGCACTTAAAAAAAAAAAATGTTAAAACAGCATTAAAAAAAAAAATTGAAAATGAAAATTTTTGGGCTTTGTCACAAACAACACGGAAAGGACCAAAATTTTTCTATATATAAATGACGAGGATTTTAAAAGATTTCCACTTAAATACATTTCGTTTCAATATTAATGGGTTTTTTTAATAGCATCCAATTTTAAAGTCAAAAATTCAAATTTAAAGAGTATTTTTAAAATACCCTTAAATAATTTTAATTTACTGTCCCAAAACCCTTTAGTGTCTGTACAAATGTTTTGTGTTAGAAAAAATTTTTTTAAATTTGGACTTAAAATAGGATAAATTTGTTAAAAGAGGGGAAAAGATGGGACCGGTGGGTCGAAACCTCCCCAAATCCGAAAAATGAGTAGGAGCCAGTCTCCCTGGTTTTCAAAAAAGGGGGAACTTACAAAATGAAGCACTTTAAGTTGGGTGAAGCTACCCCCCCAAGGGAAATCAAACGATCCTGAACTGGAAACCGTTTTCCCGAAAAAAGCTAAGAAAAAGGGAAAACGGGGGGGTTTCGTTTTTAACCCAAATTTGAAAAAGAAAAAAAAAATGATTTTTTTAAAGGGAAAAATAAATTAATTTTGTAAAGGTTTTTTAAACCCCCCCCCCCCCCCAAAAACCCCCCCAAAAAAATTTTGGGTTTTCCTTTAAAGGGAAAAGCCGTGGCCATGGATAAACTATATATAATTATACATTCTATATATCCTCCAAAAGTAATTTTTAATTTGGTTTAAGGACTATTAAGAAACTTAATTTAAAATGTTATTAGCTTACGTACACCGCGTAGCTGTATTTGAACCTAAAATATCGTCTAACTTCTAAGCAGAGTTCCTTCACCATCCATCAGCCCAAGGCTTCGACGCCACGAGGGCTCTGTGACTTGGGAATGGGCCCCAAATTTACGTATGACCAAGAGCCCCAACGTATCCTAAAACAGCACTGTCCCAGCATTCTCAAGGATTATTAAAGAATATTTTTTCTTATATATTTGACGGGTTTTTACAGCTTTAAGTTCGCTATTACCCATTAAGATAATGACATGTCCAGCGTTGTTTCCGCAAGTCAATGACATTACGTGTTCTATATATCGATTATTACATTAGTCTTTTACTTCAAGAGCTTTAAGATACAGGCTGTGGAGAAGAGTAAATGCCTTGGTCTTTAGTCTTACATAAATATTATGCCATAATGCCAGCTTAGTTGATCGAGTTTAGCCAAGATTTGAATGCTTGTTTAATATATAATACATATATATGATAATGTTTGTTGCTATATAGTCAGCAGCAGCAGCTTCACGCTCTTTCCCGCAAAGCAGCACACGGTAGCAAAATTTAAACACTTGGCCTCTTGGAAATAAATAAATTGTAGCAAGCATATAATAATTTAGACATAGCTTGATGAAAACGTACATATGGCTTAGTGGTCATAGCGTTTGAACGGTTTCCAGGATGCGCGGGTTCAAATTTTTATATGTTTTCCAAAAATATTTTTCTTTGCATGTTGCTCTTGAAATGTTATTCCATAGTAATGGAATAACATTTCAAAAAGCTAAGAAAGAATATATAGTATATAATTGTATATGACCAAATCTTATGTTAACGCACCTTCAATATATGACCATAGGTGCGAATTCTGATGAGAATCGCTTTAACGCCCTCGCAGGTACTTTAATATAGACATGGTAATTTTTATGAACTTGAAAAAAAAGACCTTCGTTTGTTTCTTTATGGTACTTGCCATATTATGTGACTTGCTTTAGAAATGCCTATTAAATTTTCCTCATAAATGTGATTGACATCTTTTTTCAAATAACTATTGAGTCTAGATTGAGTCCCAGATACGAAAACTGTTCAAATTTATTACTGTTAATATAATATACCTTTTCTTGTATAAAACTTCTTAATATTATTAGAATTTATATATTTATTATTGAAAACTAGAAGTACTTAGAATTTCTATGTCTAGTTTAAGTCTTCGTCTAGTTAGGAACAATGTACGTTATGTTGCTCTAGTAGATGCCCACTAGCCCACTATGTTAGCATTATCATTCAAAAACATGCAATAGATCCGAAGACGTGCCTGTACAGACATACAAACAAACAGACAGACAGACAGACAGACAAAAACTAAAAAGTCGTATATTCATATTCAATTGGTATTTCTACATAATTTCTTGTAAAAATATTCAATGTACAGACATAATTAGAATACGAAATTAAAAAAAAAACATATTAACGGGTCGCTAGTTAACAATAAATCAAAGACATTCGAAGGTACGTCAACTATCAACCTAGCCATAAATTAAATTATTTGCGTGTCAAATTTACCTAACTATGTAGTACCATGAGTTTGCTTATAAATTTTAACCGCTTAATGCTCCAGTAACTCAGTTGATGTTAAAGTCAAGTAGTTTGTTTCATAAATGAAGATAAAAGCTTCATTTCCTGGACGTCAACTAATTTATCACCGGTTCACCAAAGTTAATGCATCAGACCTGAGAAGAATCAGCGGCATTTTTATATATATATATATATATATATATATATATATATATATATATATATATATATATATATATATATATATATATATATATATATATATATATATAATATATATATATATATATATATATATATATATATATATATATATATATATATATATATATATATATATATATATATATATATATATACCACCAACTAAAATTGGTAAAAATAATGAATTCGTCATAACCTAAGTTAAAGTAATAAAAAATGTATGTCAATGCTAAGGTCATGTAAATATTTATTCAAATTAACTTTTACATTTAGTCACTCTTTACCTCATTTAGATCATAAATTTAGTTATGAATTTTCATATTATACTTTCTAGTATTAATATATACAATGCCTGGAAAACGGGGAAAGCGAAGAACATAGTGTTTTAAACACTACGTTCTCTCTGCCTCTATGCCGCATAGAGCAGAATTAAAAAAGAGTAGGTAATAGGTTCGATTACTGTAGAAAGAAATATATAAAGCTGGAGAGTGTTTGTTTGTTTGTTTGAACGCGCTAAGATCAGGAAGTACTGGTTCGAATTGAAATTTTTTTTTGTATGGAATAGTCCATTTATTGAAGAAAGCTATAGGCTATATCATATCACGTATATATATATATATATATATATATATATATATATATATATATTATATATATATATATATATATATATATATATATATACTATATTGCTATATTACTTTGTTTACAAATAATGGTTACCTTGAATAAAATTTAGATAAGATGTGACTCAGCGTTGTTGTTGAATGTCTTTTTTAACCGACTGGCATTCGATCAAAGAGGATGATGTGTTTGTCTATATTGAGATGTAATTTAATTGTTTCATTTTCTACTAGCGACCGGTTCGCGACTTCGCCCGCTTGATCTACTATTTACTCTAATATTATAATAATAAGTATGTAAAAGTTTCTTTCCTTTAGAATCACTGTGTCTATGGAAAATAATTGAATTGAATTTTGGAAATACTCTATACAAGTAAAATTATATGTGACCAAAGAAGCATTCCTCTGAGAGGGAATAAAATCAACTGCTTATATAAATATATATACACACACACAAATGCCTTTCCTAAAACTTATTATTCTCTCTTTAGTGTGGAAAAACCTTTTATAACTGTAAAAAAATATCAATTGCTTTTTAGATTTTCATTAATAAAACGTGTGCGCTCTTTTTTTAAAACATAGTATTATATCTGTATACTTTACTATATCTATATCTTTATATACACTATGTCGATACAAGCCGACTTGCATTATACGTAACCGGTCTGAACTGGTTTGGAGTTACTTGCAACGGCACAAGTATTGACAAGTGATTTCACGTGGGTTTGTCATTTTTTTTTAATATTGAAAATAGCATTTGAACGTGTGATATTACTATTTTATTTGTCTGTGATAAAATTTAAGAACCTTAGTTGTTTTTACTAATAGTTTTAACAAATATGGGGGTTTTAAATAGATCCATACCATCCATAGAGAAATACCAACGAGCTGGTATGATGATGGAGCTTGAATGCCCAAAGGGACACGAAACCTCCTGAATCCCTATGACTAAATCCACAGTTTGAATAGATTATCTTAATATATTCTATTTGTTGCTCCTGGTATTCTTTTTTAAACTAATTATAATATTTATTTATATTTAAATTTAATGTCAACATATAAATGATACGAAACTTTAATTCAATATTTTGGCAGGAGGCTTTTATTTTTACAGCAAAGAGAACCTTCTTCGTCTTAAAACTGAGACACTCCAGTTTTCCACCTTACAGTACATACCTACTAATTTAAAAATAGAATATTGTCACTTGTTTTATCAACTCGACGACGATTCTTTACAAGCCGTTTAATACTAAGATACTACATTTAATATATACATACATGAGTAATATATTAGTCATATAAGTAATATATATATATATATATATATATATATATATATATATATATATATATATATATATATATATATATATATATATATATATATATATATATATATATATATATATATATATATATATATATATATATATATATATATATATATATATATATATATATATATTGCGAGCTGTATAGTATGTATATGTTAAGTCTCGTTTTCTGGGTTCCGTACCTCAAAAGAAACTGTCATAGGATCACTTTGTTGTCCGTCTGTCAGGTGCATATCCTCAAAATCACCTGGAAGTTACAAGCTGAACTTAATATGAAATATGCAAGTCTGTAGCCTTTTGAAGCACAGGAAAAATCAAACCTCTAAGTGAAGGCAATCAAAGGATATGAGCGTTTATGCTTTTTCTTTGCATTTTGTATGAAGTTCGTCGCGTAATCAAAACCTACAGGTGCTCGTGAGTTAGAACTTTAGTAGAAACAAAGGAAATGATACAAATATATATATATATATATATATATATATATATATATATATATATATATATATATATATATATATATATATATATTTCTCTCGGAATGACATATCGCTATCTTTATACCATATAGCATATAAGACACACGAACGACACTATTCAGTTCTAAATATAGATATAGCCCTCTCATAATACGAGCACTGCATGTGTTTGGATGTGTATCAAAAATGTAAGCAGCAAGACTTCATGTGATACTAGCGACCTGTTCGCGACTTCGCCCGCTTGATCAATGTTCTACGATTTACTCTAATATTATGTGATGTACTGTTGATGCTCATTCGGGAGGCTAACCACAGTTGTAAATATTGTAAATTTACATTAAAAAGAGCAACTGTTGAGTTTCTTGCCAGCTCTTCTCAGCAGAACTGCTCTCCGAGCTGGTGGTAGCTTCTAGTAGGACTGACAATACTGACACTTATGTTAATTGACGATTGGAAAGTGCTTGTAATAGCCTATTTGAATAAAGAATATTTTGATTTTGATTGTGTTTACGCATGTATTGATATCAAACGTTATATAAAGATATAAATTTATATCAAACGTACTCGTTTGATATAAATTTATATCTATATATAACTTTCTTTACTTATATAACTTTTATAAATACTAAGGGAAGCTGACCGAAATACAATACCAAAAATTGCTTTAAAATGGGTTAAGCCGTTTCTGAGATTAGAGTGCGCAAACGCACAGACAGATAAAAAAAAACATTGTTTTGACTTCTATCATTGATAAAGCTGGAGGCATTTATAATAGATTTTTTAATATATCGTCCGTGAACAGACAGAGATCCTTTATATATTATTATATGTATAGATATTAGGAAACTGTTTAATAATGAAGAACGTTGGCTCGTTTACGTTTTACTCCGTTAATACTCCGTTCTCTATGAATTTTTCATATAAATTTCTATGGAAGCCTCTATCCAAGACCTCTTGGGGAGATAATTGAGTACAAATTTCCTCGCTCTGGTCAGACAAAACACGGAGTTAAAATCTGCCACTCAACACATAATATTACAAAGAAAACATATAAAAATTTGAACGCAGCGGTATTTGAACCCGCGCCTGATGGACACCGTTCTTAGCATCTGTTAAGTATTTTTTTCTATTCTTAGTGGGGATTAACACTAAAAAATTCACTAAAATACATAATATCTCCACTAGCGGCGTTAGGTTCCGCTAAATCGTCCACTAAAATAGGTTAAAGTAACCAAATGTGTTCCTAAAGCGAACAAAGTTAGAAAACCAAAAAAAAAGCATACATAGTTCCTATTTTGTATGAATAAATTTTTTACGTATACGAAAACGAAGTATAATTAAAATTCACCTCTTCTTGGATACCGTCCAAGCGCTGCAGCCAATAATGCAATTATATTAACATTTGTTGTTTGTCTGTATATATATATATATATATATATATATATATATATATATATATATATATATATATATATATATATATATATATATATATATATATATATATATATAATATATATATATATATATATATATAGATATATAGATATATATATATATATATATATATATATATATATATATATATATATATATATATATATATATATATATATATATATATATATATATATATATATATATATATATATATATATATATATATATATATATATATATATATATATATATATATATATATATATATATATATATATATATATATATATATATATATATATATCTTCTCACCAGGCCTCGCTGTAAAGGCTTAAGGCTCATTAATTGTCATATCATAGAAGTAGGGCAAAATTGCCATTATTAAATGTAAAAGTGCTATACAGAGTGTTGCATTACTAAACTCTGTATAACTTACTTTCTCTACATGATATATATAAATATATAAATACAAAAAGTGTAAAAAGACCAGACATAGCCACAGCAAATAAACTAGTAAACATTGTCTGCGACGAACTGGATTGAACCGGTATTAAAATAGCATTCCGCTCATCCCATCGGAACGGGGTCACGTGCGTTCGTATAGAGATAAAGATGCTTGCGAATAATATCCTACGCATATAGCTGGGTAGTAAGGGACTAAACTCTCCGCTTTCCACCAGAATTGCGTGTGTTGAGCGATGGATGTGATCGCCTTGGTTTTTTAAATGTATATTTTTCTAATATTGGTTTCTTTTTTAATTTTATTGAGTAACTCGTTTATATTACTAAATATGTCTTAAATAAATTATACAATAATGAAAATAGTAGTAGTAGACGATCCTTTCCTCAAAAACATAGTACACTCATAGATGAACAAGTCGAGTCTGTTTTAGTCTACGCTGGTTAAAAGTCCTTTTTGTTTGATCCGGTGATTTTTTTCTCTCCGGTTTTTTTTTAATGTCATTTTGGACCCACTGAACCCTCGACCATCGCGTTTACGATCAGATCCTAACCCACTGCGCCACTATGGTTTATAGCTGTGTAAATGTATTTTATATTGTGACACGTTCTCGAACGGTACACATTCTGTACGTACTAAACTAACAAACAGATAAATGAATTAATAATATCAGTTTGTTTACTTAGTTTACGGATCGATACGACAGGGGTACAAAAAGCGCGTTTACCTCTACCTTTAAGGCCAGCATCGAACCTGTACCACCTCTGGTGGGCACTTACCATCAGATGAGCGTTCGGGACGCTCGTTTGCTTTGTCTTTCCCATAATAAAACGTACGGACAAAATTTGAACCAGTTATCTTTTAAGACTGACACATGTTTGGAACAGGGTTGTTAACGCGAATTTTTCATTTATTCATTGTCATACAGTTAATGATATACCCAATACTACGTTACTTTATGTATGTCAAAAGTACACGATAAAAGGTAAAATAAATATTTACACACACGCACTATGTATGTATATATATATATATATATATATATATATATATATATATTATAATATATATATATATATATATATATATATATATATATATATATATATATATATATATATATATATATATATATATATATATATATATTTAAGGTACGTAACGTAAATACAAACAAATACACTATATATTTATTTAATAAAGCATCACAAGGACGCTTGGAGTGTGTAGTTTAGATAAAGCTAGCACACGTGTTCCTTGAGATATGCAAATTGTATAAGTTATTTGTAAAAACTGGCCGTCAAGTGCGAGCAGTATTCGCGCACCGTGGGTTCCGTACCTATTTCACATTTTCAAATTTAAGGAAAATTAACTAAATTATGCTTATAATGATTTCTTCTTGTACTCGTATTTATATACAAGTACTGTAAGATCTCATTTCTTGTCAAATTTCATAATTCTAGTCATTTTAATTTAATACCACCACGTGATCTTGAGAAAAATGTTCTTCACACACAGACAGACCGACGAACGAACAATAAAGCGATCCTATAACGATTCCATTTTCTCATTGTGTGATATGTAATCTTAAAAATGATTTAAACAAGCTTATAACCGCTATATTGTAATACCATCATTCTTTCTTCATTTTCTTACTTTGGGTATAACATTAACTGTATGAAAATGAATAAATTAAAAACTCGCGTTAAGAACCCTGTCCCATGTGGCAGTCTTAAAAGATCACTGGTTCAAATTTTGTAACCTTTTATTATGGGAAAGACAAAGGAAACGAGCGTCCCGAACGCTCATCTGATGGTAAGTGCCCACCAGAGATGGTACAGGTTCGATGCCGGCCTTAAAGGTTACAAAGGTTGAGGTAGACCCGCTTTTTGTACCCCTGTCGTATCGATCCGTAAACTAAGTAAACAAACTGATATTATTAATTCATTTATCTGTTTGTTAGTTTAGTACGTATAGAATGTGTACCGTTCGAGATACTCACGTGTCACAATATAAAATACATTTTCACAGCTATAAGCCATAGTGGCGCAGTGCGTTAGGATCTGATCGTAAACGCTATGGTTGAGGGTTCAGGGGGTCCAAAATGACATTAAAAAAGACAAGGAAATCACCGGATCAGACAAAAAGGACTTTTAACCAGCGTAGACTAAAACAGACTCGACTTGTTCATCTATGTGTGTACTATGTTTTTGAGGAAAGGATCGTCTACTACTGCTATTTTCATTATTGTATAATTTCTTTAAGACATATTTAGTAATATAAACGAGTTACTCAATAAAATTAAAAAAGAAGCCAAAATCAGAAAAAATACATTTAAAAAACCAAGGCGATGACATCCATCGCTCAACACACGCAGCAGTTCCAATGAGATGAGCTGAATATATACATATATATATATATATATATATATATATATATATATATATATATATATATATATATATATATATATATATATATATATATATATATATATATATATATATATATATATTTCGAAGCAGCGTGAATAAGAACGCACGGCTTAGTGGTCAGAACGCTTGGACGGCTTCCATGAGGAGCGCGTTCAAATACTACAAACTAGTAATAAATATAAATTTCAATATATTGTGGACATGACGGTCAGTCGAATGTCAAATTTCTATGAAGCTATGCTGGAGTCGAAAATGTCATGATTTTTTTTCTTTATCGGTATAATATTTGATTTATTGAGCCTAGTGTACCAAGTTTACGTACTTAGCGAATAAGTATCTTATGATTGATAAATTTATCAATTTATCAATCATATTAATCAATAGTATTCATAAAGGTTACGTAAATTAATACGTATACATTGTAAATACCAATATAGTGAATACCATTTACATATGAATAAATTGAATAATTATTGAATTTTATTTTTATTTATTCCAGCCAGCAAACAAGAGAACATAGCGTTAAAACTGAAAAATGGCTCAACGCCGGAATCGAAGAGGCTACCGTTAGTGAAGTCGGCGCCGCATTTAAATAATAACAGAGTGGAAGAAGCGCCCAGCATCGATGGGAAGCTCGAAGGTGTTGAAATACATAGTCCTTCGAAAGACAGGTGAGCTTTTAGCTTTTAGCTTCACGCTGTCACCCGCACATGGCAGGGTAGGTAGAAGACACCTAGTGTTAAGACACTCCGTTCTCCGCTTTCTGCCACTCGAGGCATTACGTGTTTAGTGGCGGAACTTATCGCCGCGTTTTGCCTTTTGCCGGAGCGTAGAAATTGAAAATAATTCATTCTCCCCGAGTGAGAATCGAACCCACAAACCGTCAGCGTTTACAGGCATATGCTGTTCCTCTGCGCCACGACTGATGAAGTATAATCCTGAATAATCCTGAATAGTATAATACTGAAGTATAATCATTATATATAATGATTAATGTTAATGAACTATTCTTAAAACAAAATTATATGACAGAGGAGACCGAGGGAATCTAATGTTAAGACACGTTCACTCCGTTCCCTTCAAACCACTCAATTTTTGAATTATTGCGAGTTAGGTGGCGGAACTCAACGCTGCGCTTTGTGCTCTTACCGAAGAAATTAAATTTTTTATTACACTGAATAAGATCGAGCCCGCAATCGTCGTGTTTATTAACAGACGCTTTACATCACGAGAGCGTCTAAGAATATTTTATTGCAGCTCAATAATGTAGGTAGGCAGAAAGAACACTCCGCTCTCCACTTTCGTTTTGAATGCGCGGAACTCAGCGCCGCTCTTTGTTATCGCTATAATATAATCTTATGTTAATCGTAAATTTAATATCTAAATATATCAAATATCTTGATCAGAGACTACGATTCCATATAAAATAAAATTGAATTGCGATTAGAGATGTGCCGACTATGGTTTTGGTCGAATATTCTCCAACTAGTCGTGGACTACTATACTGACTGGGTTAGTCGGCTTTACCAACTAGTCGGTACATCTCTAATTGTGATGTATTTAGCACATTTATATTGGAAGCGGCTTCAAGTCCCAGCTAGTTCTGTTCTTGATACTGGTGATGAGGATCTTGATTAGGTTATGGCTTGGCTCATATTGGTGTATCTCCAAGGATTGTGTGTCTAAGTCAACTAAATGCGATAAAGAAGCTAGTATTATCTATGCTAGTATTAGCTGAACTGAACAGTTTATTCTAAAGAACTATTGGTTCCAATGGACTATTATATGCTGGATAGTCTATTAATCAAGGAAGGCTATGGGCTATATTATAGGATATATAATTGTTTATTAGCTTCTCTCAGCAGCACTGTCTTCAGAGCTGATACAAAAATGTATACAAAAGCCTGTATTATACACGACTGGGTTGAGTTATGGGTTCAATCCCCATTCGATGTTGAACAAAATGGTGTATTGAGATCCGACAATCCACACAGAGTGTCTCGGATTTGCAAAACGGAGAACGGAGTGTTCTAATACCAGGTTTTTTTCTACAAAAAGTAGGCTGTATGCAATACAAAGTGTGATGCCTAGAAATTATAATAGATCGGTATTGGTAAAATATATTAATATGAAGAGAGAGAAAAGCAAAAAAAATTGCAAATATTAAAATGCCGTGATAACACTAGGTAGCTTATCACGGTCTATCTTGATAATTAGCTTAGCATACGATATATGTAAACGTAAAAAATTATTATCTGTACTACATACATATATTTAAAAAAAAATTAAAAATATTCTCCGTCTGTGATTTCAAAATAAATGTATATAGTTATTTACACATTACTATAACTTACAATTTTTTTTTTAAACTTTGTCGTCATAATGTTAGGTACACTTGCGATTTTATATATATATATATATATATATATATATATATATATATATATATATATAATATATATATATATATATATATATATATATATATATATATATATAATATATATATATATATATATATATATATATATATATATATATAAATTGTAATATGTTATATTTTCGTATTGTTTCAGCAAGGAAAATGATTTGGCACCTAAAAGTCAAAGCAAGGTAACTGTCATTACACGCATCAAATATATCGTTGTTATCTTATCAGATGTTTTTTTTTTTTTTGACTCCAACTTTAATTTTGAGTACCTGTTGCTGGGTTTATGTTCATTTTAAATATTTTTCAATCTGTGGCAAATTATTTAAACGTTGCCTATGTTGCCTGTTGGAGACCAGATCCACTTGGTCGGTTTGAAAGTGGTGCGAGTTCGAATCGGCGCTACTTTCATAGTTTTTATACATTCCTTAATATGCTTCTGTCTTTCGCTGTGTGAGAATCAGTTAAAAAAATGTGACGACCTCAAATATACTTTATAGTTAAATACATATGAACATACATACATAGGCTTAATTTTTTGAACGTCAAAAACATTACCACCGGTTCACTAAAGCTAATGCCTCAGACCTGAGAAGAACCGGCGCAAGAAACTCACCGGGACTTTTCTTTACACCATAGGGCATAGCCTATTTAAATTGAAGATCTAATCGTAACCCCTTTCCCATTTAGATGGCAAAAGCCAGGTATTACGTGAAGATGACTCTTCTTCTCGCCTGCTGGGTCTTCTTCACTCTCATATTCATGATGTATAATGAAAAGGAGGAAATTGTAAGAAACTCATCGGTGAATCCTGGAGAAATTAAAAGTAAGTTAATTGACAAATCACTGTACGTCCTTAGGTGTTACTTAATTGAGAATTGTACCCGTAGTAGAATCGGGTTAAGATAAGTTATTAAAGAGGCCTTGAGGCTATCGTTCTAGAGGTTGTGGGTTCGATTACCTTTTTTTTTTAATCTGTTTTTATTTAGGGACTTTTTAAGTAAGCAATATAGAAAAATAAACTTACAACAAACAATATTATAAAGTCAAAACACTATTTAAACTTAAACTTACACAGCAATTTAGCCTCCACAGAATAAGGCTTCGACGGTACGTATTGAAAAATATCCACATCCATTAAATTTATATTAAAACGACGACATAATTCTCGGCGTGCTCCGTCATTGTGGACGCATTCCACTAAGAAATGGTGAATGTCATCAACTATTCCACACAACTCACATGTTGGAGAATTTACTTTTTTCATTAGAAAACCAAATTTTGACGCGTTAACTTTTTTTCACCAAACCAAGGAATACGAGGAAGTTCGCTTTGAATAGTTTTATACCAAATCCCTTTAAATTTAGATCTTTCATCAAAATATTCTTTCCAAATTTTATTAATATCTTTCTTATATTTTATTAAAATTTCAGAAAAGTTCAGTATAATGTCTAAGCTTTTGCCTTCAAGTAATGCCTTACGTGCTAATTTATCAGCTTCCTCATTTCCCTTTAGCCCAAAGTGTGAAGAAATCCATTAGAGTTTTACAAAGATGCCTTTGCACTGTAACTTAATTAGCTCATTTAATACCTTATAAGCAACTGAAATACCTATTTTGTCTTCAATACATCTAACTAAATGAAGTAAAGCACTTTTACTATCAGAGAAGACAACAACCTTATTGCATCTAACATGAGAAATATATAAGAGTGCCGTATATATCGCAGCCTTCTGATTCCTGAGCTGCTACCAAGGTCGCTGGTTGCCTAGGCTGAGCCTCCCCGGGATCACCTGAGGGTCTCATTCGGCCGGGCTTACCGCCCGGGTAGCGCATAGCTTACTCCTTTCGTCCAGTCCTTCTAAATCTTGTCCCTCTTAAGGACATTTTATCTCGGGCCAAACGCCCAATCCATGGACCCGCCCATATTCATGGGCGGCGGAAGAGCCTAACGGCAAGAGGGCACTGCCCTGAAGCCGTTTTCCTCTCCCCCCTCGGGGGTCGAGAGAGAGAATATATCGCAGCAATTTCCGCCGACATAATTGTGACATTATTTTTAATTTTAAACATTCTACCAAGTGAATTATTTGCATCAAAAATGGAACAGCCTACGTTAGAATTAATTTTAGACCTATCAGTGAAGAACGAATACCATCCATCATGATTCTGATTGATTTCTAGAGTAATATCATGTTTCGCAACATTAATGTCCAAATTTTTTTTTAGAAGTATTAATTAACACAATTTAAGTTTGTTTCAATTATATTTTTATCATTTATACTAGACATCCAAGTGTTTAAACTAAACGTATCCAAAATAGATGAGGAGCTAACATTTTCATCTTTTGTATTCAAAATATGTGCAAGGTAAAATTGGTTTCTTTTTCTTAGTCCAATAACTTTTATTGCATAACAAATTAAGATGTGAAATATTTTGTATGGTTTTACCCTTATTCAGCGATTGGCACTTTAAACAATATTTAATAGCTAACTAGCGTCTTCTTACATAAAGTGGTGGAATACAAAGGTCGCATTCCATAACATGTATTGGCGTGGATCTCTCATAGCTAAATTTTGTATTCTGTCTAACTTATTTAGATGAGTAATGGCACTATTGTCATATAAAAAAGAACAATAGTCTATCCTACTTCTCACTAATGCTAAATATATTCTACGCAAGTGATGGGGATGCACTCTCCGCCCTGGGCCAGCCAAAACTTTAAGTAATTTAATCGAATGACCCACTTTTGCACAGGTGATATCAATATATTTGCCCCAACGTAATGATCTATCGAGCCAAAAACCTAAATATCTTATATTGTCCACCACTACTAAACTTGAACCATTAATTATAACATTTATATTTTGTCGCCTAAAGCCTCTGCTAACAATACATTAGCTTAGCTTAGATTTTGTGCACGATATTTCAAGTCCTAATCTATTTAGCAAACTTATAAATATATCAACAGCCCCTTGTATATGCGATACATTATCTTGAATTTTCTTTCGACTTGCATAAAACACAAAGTCGTCAGCATATTGACTAATATAAACATTTTTTTATAGTATGACAAATTTCTATAGTGGCTATATTAAATAACAATGGTGAGAGTGGATCACCTTGGGCAAGACCTCTACTTGTCCATCTGTCATAAAACAAAAACTTTGTTTCACAATTGATTTTAAGATGTCTTTCAGTTAAGAAGGACCAAATATATTGAAAAATTAATGAACCAGCAGTCAAATTATCTAACCTAGTGACAACAACTTCGGGTAATATATAGTTATATGCCCCTTTTATGTCAATAAAACAAGTCACTGTTCGTACATTGCTTGTAAAACCTATTTCAATGTTAGTTATTAATCGAGTTAATTTATCCAAACATGACTCTAAAGCCTGTCGTATGTGGAGAAAAGACGTGATTTCTTTCCAAAAACCAATCTAACCTGCGCTTAATCATATTATGTAAAATTATGTTTTAACAACACACGCCATTAAAGAAATAGGTCTTAATTTATCTTCCCCTGTCTTAAGAATACCAATTACTTCCACTATTCTCCACTGATACGGAATAAAACCTGACTTGAATACTAGATTAAATATGTCTAATAAATACAGTTTTGCATTACATGCATACGGTAAGTTATACAACATTAAGTAAGAAAGATTATCGTGTCAGGGAGCACTATTTTTTTTTTCAAAGTGTTATCCAATTCACATAACGTAAAGTCTAGCTGTAAAGAATCATTACTTGAATACAAATAAGGTTTGCTCACAGATACATAATCAGGTGGCAAATTACGTAATATTTGTTGCCTTTTCTCGTCGGGTATACCTGTCCTAGCCCTTATCATGCCCTTCATCCATTGCATTTTCCTCCAAATGTCCGCTGTATTCGTGTTTTCGTCTATAGAATTACAATATGAATGGCAATCGTTACAATCAGCTGCAACAATTAATTTTCTAGCTTCGGAAATTTTACTTTCTAAGATACCTAAATTAACTGGTGTTGGATTACGTCTTAAAATTTTTAAGCGCTAATCTTCTTTCCGCTACATTTTTAGAAAGATTTTGATTCCAATAACCTTTAGGTGTAAATTTCCGGCTGATATTATTACAAAATCTAGTTAACGGAATACTTTTTTCTGCTGCTAAATTCAATTTATCAATAAACCAATCATATCGTTCTTGTAAATTACTTGATTCAAGTTCAAGATTTTCAAAAATATTTCTTAAGACATTTTTGTATTCATTCCAGTTAGCCTTATTATAATTACGTCAGTCAGTAAAATGTAAAATTTCTTCTTAATTGATAACAAATTTAATTATCAAGTGATCGCTACCTTAGCTAAAGCTTTCATTAGTAACTCTCCAGTCCAAGCTGGGAGCTATATCGCTAGAACAAAAAGTAATATCTGGTGACGACTGTTGTAAAGATCCGTTAACCAATTTAATTGTGGTAGGACTGCCATTAATAATTGAAATAAACCCATATTCAAGAGAACTATCGAATAGTTGATTTCCTCTAGTGTCCACCTTGTTAGACCAACAATTATGCTGACCATTAAAGTCTCCTGCAATAATCGTATTTTTCGAATATAAAGAAAATAGGTAATCCCACTGAGGTTGGCATGTATTAATGCTAGCAGGGCTATAAACGGAGATAACATTTTTCAAAATTTTACAATTCAAAATCCTTACGTGAACAACTTCTATATCACAATTGGGGACATTAATTGACCCTAACACTGTTTTAAGTGATTTATACGTTATAATGGACACGCCACCATATGAATCTACCCAGTCTTTCCTGTACACGTTATATTGCCATATATTCAACATAGATCCAGACTGCAGCCATGATTCACTAATAATAGCAATATGAACTTCTTCCCTATTCAACATTAATTTAAAATCTGCCAACTTAGGTCTAAGACTTCGTGAATTCCACTGTATAATATTTAAGAGACATTTTCTAGAATCTGACCATTGAAAAAATACAATATTTTATTAAGCATCTCGTTACTTTTGACAAATGTTGAAAGAAGGTCACCAATTTCTCCTACAATTAAACAAACTGCATCAACAGATTTCTGCTTAATCTGTATTTTTGATAAAATTATCTCTTTAATTTTTTCTAAACACTTTTCGAACCTTCAACTTTTTTTAATAACCTCATCCCTATTAGTGTTATTATTATTTTTATTGGATGTATCAAAAATAAGTTCAATAGGATTGTTGAGAGTCAGTGTCACTTTTTTCTGAATCCATTGTGTCCCGGACTGAATGAGATTTAGACATCCCTATATTAACACATCCCTATACGATTTATTATGCCGTTCAGTTAACTCACCCTTCGATGAATTCACTACAGGGGATACTTCAATATCAGAATATTGCATTTCCTTTCGTTTACCTGATTCTCTTATTACTCCTTTCTCTTAGATTAGACAGTAGATTTCAAGAGCACTTTTATATGTTAAGTTATTTAGACACATGATCGATCTAATCGCCTTTTCCTTTATGGACATGTTTTGTCTAACGCCATATGGGGCCTTTACAATTTATACAAACAAACTGTACTGATTCACAGTTTTGATGATCATGCCCACATTTAGGGCATCTGATCTTTCTGGTTGGACACATGTCCTATTTATATGGCCAAATTTCCAGCAACCAGAGCATTATGAGAGTGGAGAAGTGTATGAATCAACCTTAAACCGGCACCCGTATCCTAAGATATACGGGGGCAAGGTTGAACTTTTAAAGGCTACACAAATTGTCAGAATTGGCACCCATTCATTATTTTCATCCAATCTTTTAAGTCGTCTCACCACTAGTATATCTACATTACACTGGAATACATCAATCATCTCTTTTTCATCCATATCTAAATCTATGTCTCTAATCTATGTCTCTATGTCTTTCACTACGCCACAGGAAATTTGAACTTCAGTGGTAGGTTGACATCTATATTCCAACTCTCTTAATTTCTTATTACTCAATAACTTTTCTCCACCATCTTTATTCTTAAATGAAATGATTACTCTATATGGTCCCTTATACTTTATTCTCAAAATATTATTAATGTTCTCCGACCTCATCAGCTTAGCCATGCCTATTTGTTTTGGTAAAACCTGCTTAGATGATAGACATATATCAAATGTTTGGTCCTGAGTAGAAGTACTTCTAAGTATACCCTTGGGTTTTTTTCGTACTACGGTAAAATCTTCATCCTCGCTTTTACTTTCTCCACTGTCACAGTGGAGAAAGTAAAAGCGAGGATGAAGATCTCTGCCTTTTTTCAACCAATCGAGATTTTTCTTTATTTACTTCCTCTTCTTCCTCTACTGCTTGCTGCTTCGACAATTCATTAAGTAAAACTGGATCTACCTGAGAAACACAAGGACACTAATAAGCATTCCTGTCTCATAATTTAATTCATCCATAATCTAATAAAATATATATTTACGCTCGAATAAACACGCAAGACTCATGTACTTGCGACGAACATCGACGCACGACTGTCGATTACCTCGCTCTTAGGTCTGGGTTAGGTCGTAGTTTCCTCGCTCCATTATCAAGATGAGGCGCGGCGTTGAGTTCCGCCACTCAAATGCAATATCTCGAAACTTGGGCGGAAAGTGTCTTAACGCTAGGCACCTTCAGCCTATCCTGCTATATGCGGGATATAAAGTGAAGCTATTTTGTTTTGAAACCTAATATTAAAACCCTCCCTTCACCTCTTTCCACTCAATTGCGAAGTATTGATATAGTATATTATATTGGTAATTTTCTCAGTTATATAAACGTAGCTCAATAGTAACACCCGAGCGGTGCGGGTTCGATTACCGTTTTTCTTCGTTTTTTTTAATTTTTATCTCATAATATTTATCTTTCTATAGTGCGAGAATGTTGTTATAAAATTGCAATTTTAATACTATTATCACTAGGGTCGTAATTTTGATTTACTCTTAACGTATTAACTTCTAGTATTCATTAAACGTAAACAGTAAATTGAAACCTATCAAGATGTATGAGCTAAGTCTAGGTAATAGAAGGTCTTCGGTGAATGACCTAGCGGCTAAGCCTGTAGAATATAAACGTATGTTCAACATAATATGTAGGTACAAGATATTTTCAAATGCGTGTTTTAATTTTAAATAGTACCTAATGTTGTTATATCGTAGCTATGCTAGGTGTGCTATATGCGCGATAGTGTGTGAAGCTAAAAAAAAAATTAAACAATTGAATTATTAATTTGTAAGCAAGTGGTGGAACCCAACGCCGCCCTTTGTCTCGTTACAAGAGCGAAGAAGATTAAAAAAAAATTTCTCTCCCCTCATTGGAATTCGATTCCCAATCCTCACGTTTACAGTCGGATGCTGTGCCGCTGCGCTACGACGGCTCCAAAAAAGAACTTATTGAGAGAGATATACCTAGATTGAGACTTATTTCTCTATTTAGAAATTATTTACAATTTCCAGACCTGATTAGACACAGTATGGCATTCTATTATGAAATGCAAAATTGATGTTACAACAACAAGAGAAAGGAGAGTCTTGTCACTAAGATATAATTTTTTTTTACAGATTATCCCTTAAATTTATCGGATTCACAACTGTCTTTGCGAGTGAAGATATCTGGACCGTTTTTGAGTGAACAGGCGGAAAAAAAGCTGAACGAATCTGTTTCAAATGATTATAGAAGGATGGACATTTGGTTGGAGACGTGGCAGATGGATCAAATGGATGATAATGTGACGGTGGGGTTTTATTATTTTTTTAATAAAGTAAAAATCAAAATATTCTTTATTTAAGGACCGTCGTGGCGCAAAGGCATAGCCTCTGCCTGTAAATGTGACGGTTTGTGGGATCGATTCCCACTCGGGGAGAATGAATGATTTTCATTTTCTTCGCTCTGGTAACAAGGCAAAAAGCGCGGCGTTCAGTTCCGCCACTCTATACGCAATGCCTCGAAACGCGGAAAGCGGAGAACGGAGTGTCTTAACACCCTCTGCCTACCCTGTCATGTGCATTCTTTATTCAATTAGGCTACGACAAGCACTTTTGAGTCGTCAATTTACATTGAAGTGTCAGTAGTGTCAGCCCTACAGAATGCTACCAACAGCTAAGAAGGCAATTTCTGCTGAGGAGAAAGATTTATGATAATCGTAGCCCTCCTGAAAAAGAATTAACAGCATTTAATTCAAGATATTTTTTATATAGATAAAAAAAAATGTAACATTTAAATACTGTCACTTCCTTCAAGTTGGTATATTGTGTAGTCTTATCTATCAGACTAGGAAAAATACTGATTCCTGTTAGGATAGTGTCGCTGCTGTCACTAAATGTGATTAATTGGCCTAATTGGGTTTGAACCTATTACCATGGCGGATACAGTAAAGATCCTCTATAGCTGTGCAACCTGTTCTACTGTAATTGACCTCATCGCAGCAATGTTTCAAATTTAGACGGAATTTAGAGAACTGCGTCTCATTAAAAGTATCAAGATTTAGTGGTCCTCTATATCTACCCTTAGCTGGAAGCTATTGTAGAAAATCTTTTTGTTTTTATAAAATATGCTATGTTACCTTTTCCAGGCATCCGAGCCTTACACCATTCTCCTGCAAAACGGCAACTTAGACTTCACCCAAGGGGAATCCCGTACCGCCATATTGGATATAAAAGCCAATTCGACCAATGGCTATTCACTACGTATTAGCGCGTCGGCCAATGAGAGCGCTCCGTTCACTATTACGTATACAGCGAATCCGTTAAATGTGAAAATTGGCGTTTTATACGCATGCGTGCTATTATGTGGATTATATGTGATGATCATTTTTGAGGTGAGATTTTTTTATTTTTATTTTTAATATTGTATGTATATATGTATATATGTATGTATCTATAAAACGAAAATTTTGAAGGTGATTTTGAGCAATTTTCGAATGTCCGTATAATTTGAATTTCTTCATACCTGTCAAGGATCGATGACAATACAATATTTAAAAAAAAACACGCATGTCATGAAAAACTAACTAAAAAGTAGATATAAAAAAATTTTTTTATAAAAAAAAAAAATATTGTATGCGTTGTAGTGTAAAAAAGCGGAGGGTACTACTAGTCAATAGATTGAAAAACGCTTTACGCTTTTTGATATTGAAATACATTTTGTATGACAGAGATGGAGAAAAAACGAGAAGAATCTTTTGACAAAAAAAATTAAATATAGTTTTTAGTTTATTTTCATTACAGATAGCTTATAGCCCCAATTCCAGTTCTTATGCCGCTGTCATTGCGTGTGGGTTTTGTCTGTCTATAATAAACTTGCTATGAAGGTTGTTAAAGAGTATCATCATTAAGACATGGCAAACAAATTTCCCAAAGCTTAATTGTCTAGATCATTTATCATATATTCACAATAGTATACTATATTAGAAAAAAATATGGGTTTGATTCCCACTCTGGCATATATACCATTTCTCCGCTCATATAAGACATGGCGGCGTTGAGCTCCGCCAATCATAGGCGAGATAAAACGTCAAGCTATTTAAAAAGCCTTTTTCGTTAGACTTTCTCGCTTAAACATATTTTATATTACATATATACATGTATGCACTTAAAGGTCACGGCAAGTATTAAAATTGACATATAATAAAATATTAACATTGCTTATTGAACTAATGATAACTTTGAATGGAATATTTTGTTGTATGAAAATCGACTCAGTTCCCATTTTATAAGGTTTAAAATAACTTCAAAATTATTATTTATTTAAACTGAGTTCCGTATATAATATCTTTATCGTACTACACGTATATCTATTGTTGTCTATGTATATATATATATATATATATATATATATATATATATATATATATATATATATATATATATATATATATATATATATATTATATATATATATATATATATATATATGAACCTGTAACTGTCGCGTACAGTCAGCCACTACAGTGCTACAGGGACGTTATATTAAGAGTTAATTAATCTTTAAGTGCCTTCTGTGAGAGTACTATCGCTTAACTAAACAAGGTCAAGGATCGAGATTAAATCAATATTAAAATATAATTATTCGTTAATTAATGTTATTTACTTGAATACCATGCGTGTATCATAGTTTGAGATTAGAAAGAGAGATAAAACACTCCACTGTTCTATATTTGAAGAAAACGTAGATTTTTAATGTAGCTGGATTTGAACTTGTGCCCATTGCAAACAGTCTCTGGGTCACCGCGGGTCCTTTCTATGTTATTTTTTTTAGTTTTTTTCCCTACTGTGGAATAAGCTTTAACCGTGCAATTTTGTTTTAGTATTAATTATTATATGTTTGATTCCAAGACTGGAGTGATCTGAGATTTGATCCGTTATATAGTAGGTACATATATAGGTAATGTAGGCAAGGGTAGGCAAAGAGGCCATACTATAAAACACACCATTCTCCGCTTCTTATCCGAATTTGAGACAGCGTGTTGTTTGGCGGTGCTCAACGCAGCACTTTGTCTTGCAATACTGGGGATATGTAACCAGTACCTCGAGTGGGTATCGAACCCGAACTCCGATGCTGTTCCACTCTGCCAAGTGTCGATCAGCGGTGAAGTGTACATAGAACGCAATTTCCACAGTTACCTTTTTAAATCTTAATATATAATATATAGATCAAGTGCGAGTTACACTCGCGCACTGAGGGTTTTGTACTAATATATATACTTATTGTGATATTTTCATATATATATATATATATATATATATATATATATATATATATATATATATATATATATATATATATATATATATATATATATATATATATATATATATATATATATATATATATATATAAAGAGAGGGATTAGTATTAGTAAATTAAACCCATAACCGGGTTAAATTTTAAGCTAAAAGGAACTAATAACTCTCATTTCCACGCCTTGGCAAGATACGCGCATTTTCTCGCATTGCAATAAATTATCACGACTATAGGTTATACATAAAAAGAAAAAAAAATTAATATGATTGATACTTTACAAAGTTGGTTTTTTAGGAACCCACGACCGCTTACTATCAACTGAGCCACGACGGTGATACAATATCTGGCAATATCGATTGTTCATTTTATTCTTTTATGCAACAATCATTTGCATTTATTATGCAAATCAAATTTAATTGACGTATAGCGATAGAAATCGCTGTAAAATGTTATCTTCCTATAATCGTAAGGAAATATATATTATAATATACACACACACAATATATATATATATATATATATATATATATATATATATATATATATATATATATATATATATATATATATATATATATATATATATATATATATATATATATATATATATATATATATATATATATATATATATATATATATATATTTATATATATATATATATATATATATATATATATATATATATATAAACATTTTATAAGTAATATTTTCTAGATCCCGCGGGAATTCCGAAAAGTTTAAGCATTGCTCCACAGCCTCTTCCTACCTTCTAGTGAGAGCCTCATAAAAATCGGTTCTGCTGTTCCAGATGTTAGATAAACAATTATGAAAAGAAAGACAGACAGACAATTATGTTTTAATAACGTCTAAATAACTAACTGCCACTCGAAAGTGCTCAGTAATTTTGAAATCACAAACAGACACTCTAATTTTATTTATATATATACATATATAGTAATATTATAAATCTGATTTTTGTGGTTGCACTCAATAATCTGAGGAACTATTGATATGAATTCAACTTTTTTTTTTGTATCGGATAGTCCATTTCTCGAGGCCTTCCTCTAGGCTATATATAGCCTATATTACATCACCTCAATTGTCTTGATCACAATTCTTACTTATTGCTACTTGACTTGGTGAAGTCTTGAAGACTTGGTGAAGGTAAATGCTAAATACGAGTATATAATATATCACTTTCCTAAGGCATGGTACTGATTGGCATAATATTAGGAATTAAAAAAAATATAGATATATTTATATAATATATATATATATATATATATATATATATATATATATATTATATATATATATATATATATATATATATATATATATATATATATATATATATATATGTATATATATATTCAGCTCATCCCATCGGAACGGGGTCACGTGTTGTGTTGTGTGACACTGCGTGTGTTGAGCGATGGATGTGATCGCCTTGGTTTTTTAAATGTATTTTTTTCTGATTTTGGCTTCTTTTTTAATTTTATTGAGTAACTCGTTTATATTACTAAATATGTCTTAAAGAAATTATACAATAATGAAAATAGCAGTAGTAGACGATCCTTTCCTCAAAAACATAGTACACACATAGATGAACAAGTCGAGTCTGTTTTAGTCTACGCTGGTTAAAAGTCCTTTTTGTTTGATCCGGTGATTTTTTTCTCTCCGGTCTTTTTTAATGTCATTTTGGACCCACTGAAACCTCGACCATAGCGTTTACGATCAGATCCTAACGCACTGCGCCACTATGGCTTATAGCTGTGTAAATGTATTTTATATTGTGACACGTGAGTATCTCGAACGGTACACATTCTATACGTACTAAACTAACAAACAGATAAATGAATTAATAATACCAGTTTGTTTACTTAGTTTACGGATCGATACGACAGGGGTACAAAAAGCGCGTCTACCTGAACCTTTGTAACCTTTAAGGCCGGCATCGAACCTGTACCACCTCTGGTGGGCACTTACCATCAGATGAGCGTTCGGGACGCTCGTTTGCTTTGTCTTTCCCATAATAAAAGGTTACAAAATTTGAACCAGTGATCTTTTAAGACTGCCACATGGGACAGGGTTCTTAACGCGAGTTTTTAATTTATTCATTTTCATACAGTTAATGTTATACCCAAAGTAAGAAAATGAAGAAAGAATGATGGTATTACAATATAGCGGTTATAAGCTTGTTTAAATCATTTTTAAGATTACATATCACACAATGAGAAAATGGAATCGTTATAGGATCGCTTTATTGTTCGTTCGTCGGTCTGTCTGTGTGTGAAGAACATTTTTCTCAAGATCACGTGGTGGTATTAAATTAAAATGACTAGAATTATGAAATTTGACAAGAAATGAGATCTTACAGTACTTGTATATAAATACGAGTACAAGAAGAAATCATTATAAGCATAATTTAGTTAATTTTCCTTAAATTTGAAAATGTCAAATAGGTACGGAACCCACGGTGCGCGAATACTGCTCGCACTTGACGGTCAGTTTTTACAAATAAGTTATACAATTTGCATATCTTAAGGAACACGTGTGCTAGCTTTATCTAAACTACACACTCCAAGCGTCCTTGTGATGCTTTATTAAATAAATATATAGTGTATTTGTTTGTATTTACGTTACTTTACGTACCTTAAATATATATATATATATATATATATATATATATATATATATATATATATATATATATATATATATATATATATATATATATATATATATATATATATATATATATATATATATATATATATATATATATATATATATATATATATATATATATATATATATCACATAAAGATTAACATGACTGATTCTTGATGATACCCATCATATCCCATAGGTAAATGGGTTAAAATTTATTTGTTTTCTTTCTACAGACCTCAGTGTCAAGACACTCCGCTCTCCACGTAACTTAACGCCGAGCGTAGAGATCTCGCATAATCATTTCCAGTGTCTATTGAACCTGTAACTGTCGCGTACAGTCAGCCACTACAGTGTTACAGGGGCGTTATATTAAGAGATAATATATATGTATATAATATATATGTGTATGTATATGTTATCACATTAAATGACCGTTGAATGATCGATGATGGGTTTGGTATGCGGAATGATTATTGTATGTGAGTTATATAATGTAAATAAGCGTCTGTATGTTAATGCGACGGTTGCGAATTCGATTCTCATGAAGGGAGAATTGTATATAATTGTACTCCATAGTGACAATCTCTCGGTCAGCTATGAAGTCCTGGTACCTGCCACTTGTCCCATACAATTGTACTCTATAGTAACAATCTCTCGGTCACCTATGAAGTCCTGGTACCTGCCACTTGTCCCATACAATTGTACTCCATAGTAACAATCTCTCGGTCAGCTATGAAGTCCTGGTACCTGCCACTTGTCCCATACAATTGTACTCTATAGTAACAATCTCTCGGTCAGCTATGAAGTCCTGGTACCTGCCACTTGTCCCATGCAATTGTACTCTATAGTAACAATCTCTCGGTCAGCTATGAAGTCCTGGTACCTGCCACTTGTCCCATACAATTGTACTCTATAGTAACAATCTCTCGGTCAGCTATGAAGTCCTGGTACCTGTCACTTGTCCCATACAATTGTACTCTATAGTAACAATCTCTCGGTCAGCTATGAAGTCCTGGTACCTGCCACTTGTCCCATACAATTGTACTCTATAGTAACAATCTCTCGGTCAGCTATGAAGTCCTGGTACCTGCCACTTGTCCCATACAATTGTACTCTATAGTAACAATCTCTCGGTCAGCTATGAAGTCCTCATACCTGCTACTTATTTCTCCTCGGGATCGAGTTTACCTGTAACGGTGCGACGGTTGCGGGTTCGATTTCCACGAGGGGAAATATTAAAAAAAAACCATGCAAACGAACTACTCTACAATATTCTCTTTGTCTTTGTGTATAGCACATAAGATACTACGTTATCAAAATAACATGCAACCTACCGCTGTGGGCGTACTCGACCGTGGATTGTAAGCAATTATGTTTACTTAATTTGATAAAGCTAAAGTGTATGTTTGCTTGTACGCGCTAACCTTTGGAACTATATTCTTCATATATTTTTTATAAGAACGGCGAGCAATAAGTAATAATATAGCAAGAATCATGGAGCAAGAAATCTGCAGGCGACAAATAGCTAAGTAATTATAATCCCCCACGTACGGAATCGACGCCTCAACCATCGTGTTAACAGAAGTCACTGAGCCACAACGTGTTGATAGCATATGCCCGGCTTTTACATGACTCATTCGAAATATCTATGGAAAATATTGTAAATAAATGAAAATGATATTTTTATCTGTGGTGGATTAGTCGTGGACATTCCCGCTTAAATCTCGATCCTGCTATACGCTGTTGTTCCACGACCTTCTCTATGTTCTAGAAAATTTCAAAATATCGATCTGTCTGTTTTTGAGATAAGCGTGGAAAAAACAGCAAATTGGAATAACCTACCAAAAAGTTAAAAAAATGTATATGTATATATATATATATATATATATATATATATATATATTCATAGACTTGAGGAAAACTATGAAATCTTATATTCTACTTTACCTTATCTTACTCAAGACGCAACTGTCTCGGCATTCAAATTATGCAACTTGCATCCGTTCTAGAATATTTTAAACGACTGCTTGTTGCATACTAATTATTTCTTATTTATAGATTTTGTGTGTACATCTGTTTGTATGTATTGTTATGTTATATGACAAGAAACTGAGCTACATATTTGTAAATTTCCTTTTCATTAAAAAAAAAACAGCTTCACGCTGTATCCCGCATATAGCAGGGTAGACAGGGAACATAGTGTGAAGACACTCCGTTTCCATATAGTTATTAAAAAATGGAAAGTCCTATTTAAAAGAATCTTGATTATGTGTAATTTGGCAGCTGTGACACAGTTTACACTAGTATGGCTGCCATCGCTCTCCTGTAGATTTGTAGATATATTAAATCATAAATACATCTAGAGTGTATCTGTATCACATATTTTACTGAAATAAAATTTATTATTATTATTGTTATTATTAGTATTGATAAGGCCGTCTTGGCGCAGCGGTATAGTGTCTGAGAGTAAGACGACGGTTGTTGATTCGATTTTTACTTTGTCAACACGCAATGTCTCCAAAATTGGGCAGAAAGTGGGGAACGCATTGTCTTAACACTAGGTTCCCTCTGTCTACCCTGGTATATGCGGGATATAGCGTGAAGCTATTAACTTTATGTTTGATTATTTAAAAAACACAGATCATCAATCGCACCATGGCTGCTATCCTCATTTCGACAGCATCTCTAGCAGTTCTCTCAATTGTTGGTGAGAGGCCAACATTACCACAGCTGGTGTCCTGGCTGGACGTGGAAACCTTGCTGTTGCTCTTCAGCATGATGATATTAGTGGCGATCATGGCTGAAACTGGAATGTTTGATTTCTTAGCTGTTTTCACGTTTGAGGTTAGTTTTATTATATTTACTTAGTTTGCTGTTATGATTATAAAAGTGTTAATTAATTTCCCCGAATGGGCTTTGAACCCAAAACAGCTGCAGTCCCCCTGCGCCACTAGGACCTATTGTTTTAGCTCTATTATTTCGTTTAAAATATTAACTAAAATAAATAAGGCATGAATAATAATAAATGAATAATAAAATGAAAAGGTCAAATTGTATATTATAATATGATTATTTTTAAAAAAGTGGAAACTAAAAAATGTAACCACATTATTAAGTTACTGTGATAACAGTGGCTTATCACACTAGATGACAGTAAACAGAAAAATATTTCAAAATTAATATATATATATATATATATATATATATATATATATATATATATATAATATATATATATATATATATAATATATAATATATATATATAAAGTTGTTGCCAAATGAATCTCTTGGTGAATCTTTTGTAGCCAATTATTTTCATGTCATTTTAAAATTACACACAATTGATATTTATGTGATTTTACAATTATGATATTTAAATTATATACTAATGTACAAATAACTTGTCAATAAAATAAAATAAATTTTATTTTAAAAATCATTTTAAGCCTTTTTATGGAATTTCTTTCGGACATTCGAAGTAATTTATTCTTTTAATTTAATTTCATTTTAAGTTAATTTTAACTCATACTTTTGGTTTTATGCCTACTTTTTCAAGGTAAGTGAAGCTTTTGTATTATTTTTTAAAAGATGAACAATCCATACCAAGGCTAGGAAAATACATAAAGAAAACATATAAAATTTGAACGCAGCGGGATTTGAATTCGCGCCTCATGGAAACCGTCCAAGCGCTCTGACAACTAATCCATGCGTTCTTCCTCACGCTACGTCGAATTCTCATATGATTTTTACAACTTATTACGTTGTAACGCAGGTTCAAGTCCCGCTGCGTTAAAATTATAAAATTTTCTTTAAGTATCTTTTTTATTGTGAAATTTTATTATACGTTTCTGTAGAAATATACTTAACGTAATTATGGAATCAATGATTATTATAATTACTAGGAATTTCAGGGTGCCGCGGAAATAATTTGATATTGGTGACATTCGCGCACATCGCTAAATAATATATTTGTATTTATTATATAACTTTATTTGACATACACAGGTTCCTTTCTAGGGACATTTAATAAGTTGTTAGACCTCTTATATAGAAGTGCTCGGTTAACAATATTAATGATATTCTTAAAATTGTTTTTGTGTAAACGGTACTTTGAGTTATAAAAATCAAATTTTTAACACACCTTATCTTTAAATACATCCATCCCTTCCCTTTTTATGTACACTTCAATATTAAGACATACGAAACAAAATGCGGTTTTTACCAATACACAAAACGATTGAAGAGCCACATTTTATATATATATATATATATATATATATATATATATATATATATATATATATATATATATATATATATATATATATATCAAGGGCAAAACCGCGAGTGGAACACAAGTGTGTTAACTTAGGAGTAAGTGGAATTTAAACATGCATTAAATCGTACACGCTCCATGTCGGCTTGGCAGGTGTCCAATAGATTCTTGTCCAGATCATTTTTCACGCCGTATCCCGCTAAAGTAGGGTAGACCGACAGAACCTGGTGTCCAGACACTCTGTTCCCTGGTCTCCGCTTTTCGAAACATTGCGTGTTGAGTGGAGCTCAAAGCGGCGCTTTGTCTTATTACCGGAAGCGAAGAAAGTAAAAATAATTCATTCGCCCCTAATGGGAATGGAACCCACGACGCCACGACGATCCCATATATGTAGTAATTAATAATAATTTATTATTGTAGGTAACAAAAGGCAAGCTGTGGCCTCTCATAACGCTGCTGTGCGTTATCACAGCGCTACTGTCGACTTTCTTGGACAACGTGACGACAGTGCTCTTGATGACACCGGTGACTATTCGGTAAGGGCGATATATAAAGCGTTCATAGTTGGGCAGTAAGCTTTCCTGCCGAATCATGTTAACAGTCAGACCTTGTTCCATTACATTAGGATCTATTACATGACAGATTGCAATTAAAGGAATTATTATGATGTTACTCTGTGGACTTATACAGAGAGAGATAGAGAGAGAGAGAGAGCTCTCTGTTTTTCACCGCATGCGGAACGCCTCCGCTTTATGGCCTCCATTAAACTCATTGTATTCCCACCAACAAATAGTTACTTGTGCGGAAAGGAGCGAGCGAGCAGAAAGCATTCTCATTAAGTCGCTCCGTTCTAGGGAGCGGAGCGAAGCTAAGCGGGGTCCGTTCCAGTCACAATGATGCGTTTATTTTGATAGCGTTTCCACACGGAGAGAGGTGAGCGGTGAGGATTCACCAGGAAGGAGAAGCTCCCGACCAGCTTAAAAAGCACTCGCTCTCTGTGTATGCACTTTTCGTTCAGCTCACTCGTCTCATTCCGCTCTCACTTTTTAATTTTTCAGTTGACATTGTAGTACTGAACTCTTTGTAGAAAGTGGAAAGGTAAAGCTCGTTTAAGCTTTACACGCTAATTGGAAACTGGTCTTTACGACTAACAAAAGATGGTAGCTTCAGTAAATTTTATATATATATATATATATATATATATATATATATATATATATATATATATATATATATATATATATATATATATATATATATATATATATATATTTTGTTTTTTTTTTCTATTTATATGACATAAGAAGGCAACCGACACTTAACTGATAGTTTAATTTTTATATTATGTATGAATATAATTTTTTTAAATATTTCTTTTCCAGTCTCTGTGAAGTAATGGACATGGACCCAGTTCCCATATTGATGTCCATGGTGTTGTTCAGTAACATTGGTGGTACTGCAACCCCTGTAGGGGATCCCCCGAATGTCATAATTGCGTCTAACAAGGCTGTTGTACAGGCGGTAAGTTAAAATATATACATATATATATATATATATATATATATATATATATATATATATATATATATATATATATATATATATATATATATATATATATATATATATATATATATATCGACTTCGACTCCCATAATTCCTCCCCACTAGTAAATAAAGCGCGGCCTTAAGTTCCGCCATTCCATACGCAATGTCTCAAACATGGCAAGTTATAAGTTGGGTAAAGAGTGTTTTATCACTACGCTCTCTCTGTCTACCCAGCTATATACGGGATACAGAGGAAATCTGTTCTTATATAGAACTAATTTTTTTTTTATTTTAAAATAAGCTTTCTTATTTTGATTATTTTTAAAGTGTAAATCCCCACTAAGGGTAGAAAAATATTAAAAAAATCATATAATCTATTTTTGGACACAGGGGATTTGAACCCGCGCCTCATGGAAGCCAGAAATTCTATTTTTTTTCTAATTTCAGGGAATAAACTTCACAAACTTCACAATGCATATGACACTCGGTATCTTGCTAGTTTGTGTACAGACGTACTTCCAGCTACGTTATATATATAGAGATACTAGTAAATTACGTTTGAATGTACCACGAGATATACAGGGTGAGTGTTTTATGAGACTGTATTTTTTTTTAATTATTAATTTATTTTTTTTAATTTATGTAGTTATAAGTTATTATTCTCTATTTATTTTTTATAATTTTTGATTATAGATAGATTAGCTTCACGTTGTGTTGCGGAATCCGATAGATTTGAATTAATATAATACGGAAAAAGAATGTTAAGAACGAAAATGAAAATAAAAAAATCTTTAAAAATGTAGTTATTGCAAATAATGCTAAAATAATCATAACATATATGCTATTATAACGGTTGTAGGTTCGGTTCCCACTTGAGGAATGAGTTGTTTTCATATCCTTCCCTTTTGTTAGGAAGACACTACGTTCGTTTCCCACTCTCCGCTTTCCGACATATCTTGTTAGCAGAGCGAGGAAAATGTAAATTATTCATTATCCCCTCATCGGAATTGAACCCCCAACCGATGGCGACCTCAAATTAAATAATATAATTAAAAATAAAAACGTTCAATTAAAAATATAAGTATTAAGATACTGACTGTTATAACAATTTTGATGTTGACAAGTAGGCCTTGAACCCAAATTCGTGTCCACGTGCCCATGTGCCCATGTGCCCATGTGTCCAAGAATGTATTATTGTAACATAACCAATGACTTAACCTTAAGAATAACATTTGTACAGATCTCCGCCATCAGATATCAATATGGCGTCGTGCAATAGAATCTCTGCCCCATTTGAGCAAGGATCAACAAGTTGTAAGAGAAAGATTGGAGAGAAAAATAAGAAAACTGAACATCCAACTGGAGAATATGGAGAAAGAGAGCTCGAAGAGAGTCTGTCCGAAAGAAACATTTCAAACCACGTTAGCTCAGTTGAAGGAAAAAGTATGTGTTTCTAAAATAAATTCCAATACTATCTACTATTTCCATTAATCTTAGGAATAGTAATAGCTAGAGAAAAAAAAACTGTTGTATTGGAAAAGTTATTTTAATGTTAGATAGTCCATTTATCGAGAGAGGCTTTAATAGGCTATGTTACATTACATTCTAGTCTAGTTTTTGATATACTTGATGAAGTCATTTAATTTAATTATTTACAATTTAAAGTAGTTCCTGTGTAATTTAATTATAATTTAAAGTAGTTCTTGAGATGGCTAGTTCTACCAAACAAACTTTATAATATATATATATATATATATATATATATATATATATATATATATATATATATATATATATATATATATATATATATATATATATATATATATATATATATATAATATATATATATATATATATATATATATATATATATATATATATATATATATATATATATATATATATATATATATATATATATATATATATATGTCTTTATTCAAATTACTCGTTTCGATGAAATTTATAAATTCAATACTATAAAGTATTTTTATATTTTCAGTACAAAATCAGGGACAAGGTGTTGTTAATAAAATCTACAATCGCCATTGGGTTCGTCGTTGCTGTCTTCTTCTTACATTCGATACCAGAATTAAGTAAGTATATACATTTTGAAAGGCAGACCTTCTATCTGAATCAAATAATAATATTTATATATATTCATTTTCATTTCTATATCTTCACAAGATAGATATATATATATATATATATATATATATATATATATATATATATATTATATATATATATATATATATATATATATATATATATATATATATATATATATATATATATATATATATATATATATATATATATATATATATATATATATATATATATATATATATATATATATATATATATAACATATATCATATTGGTAAATTCAATATGTTTGTATATATCAAGTATAAAATAAATATTCCAGATCGAGTATCCCTAGGATGGACAGCGTTATTAGGCGCTATCCTGCTATTGACCTTAGCGGATAGAGACGACTTAGAACCTATCTTGCATAGAGTGGAGTGGTCAACTTTATTGTTTTTTGCAGCTCTGTTTGTTTTGATGGAGGTTGGTTCATCTTATATAATATATAAGGAATGCATTTCTGATTTATTTTATAATTAACTATACTATATTCTTATCCGCTGCTTAAAAACTCATTGACTACCACAGGTTGCTGGAAGAGATCTCTTGTAGGGATAAGTCCACCTTTGTTACTATGTTTAAGTACAATAAAGAATATTGTATTGGAATTTTGTTTTAAATTGAATTTGCTTTAAAATTTCAATTATTAATATTAATAATTGAAATTTTTATATTTTTCTCTCTTTTTTTTTTTAAATATAAGTTATTTTATATAGTTATTTTATACACACAGATTTAAAGTTAAAGTCAACGTAAGTGAATGTAAAAGCGGTTTACTTTAAATGATTTACTTTAAAACATTTGTTCTAGGCACTTACAAAACTCGGTCTCATTGAATTCATCGGTGGTCTCACGGAAAGTCTCATCATGAAAGTGGATGAAAATGGTAGATTGGCGGTAGCTCTATTGCTTTTATTATGGGTTAGTATTGGAACTTTTTTTATTAATATGTATGAAGATTAATCCATTGAGGCGCAGCGGCACAACGCAGTGGTCGTGAGTTCGATTTCCACTCGGGAAGAATGAATTATTTTCTTTCTTCTCGCTCTGGTAACGAGACAAAGTGCGGCGTTGAGTTCCACCACCCAACACGCAAGGTTTCGAAAGACGGAAAATGGAGAAGCAAGCATTTAAACTCTAGGTTCCCCTTGCCTACCCTACTATATACGGGATACAGCGTGTTGCCAAAAAAAAAAAAAACCAAACAAAAGACTAGAAGACGAAACTAATATGATTTTGAATAGAGACGACAATGGCTTCTCATGTACGCGTTTTTTATAAACTTTAAATTACATTAACCCTAACTTTAGTGTCTAAATTCTCCATATTTTCAATTTGCCAGGTGTCAGGCATAACTTCAGCGTTCGTGGACAACATACCGTTGACCACTATGATGGTGAGAGTGGTCACAGCTTTAGGATCGAACCCGTCGCTGCAGCTGCCTACCACACCACTTATATGGGCGCTGTCGTTTGGCGCTTGTTTGGGTGGTAAGTTTTTTTTTAATTGTATTCTCCATTATACAGTGACGGTACGTAGTTGACTATATTCACCATTAGGTGAATATGTACATAATGTTCTCCATATTCTTCGTGTTCACTTTATTCGTAATATATGTTATATCATATTTAATCTGTATGTATGATAGTATTAAGATTCTCGCTATTCCGCTTGCATATACATATATATATATATATATATATATATATATATATATATATATATATATATATATATATATATATATATATATATATATATATATATATATATATATATATATATATATATATGCGTTTTTTTAAGTACTAATCTATTTCCAGGCAACGGCACCCTCATCGGCGCCAGCGCCAACGTGGTGTGCGCGGGGGTGGCGGAGCAGCATGGGTACAGGTTCACATTCATGCAGTTCTTCAAGATCGGCTTCCCCATCATGATTGGTCACTTGATAGTCGCGTCCTGTTATTTGTTGATGTGCCATTGTGTATTTACTTGGCATTGATTAGGAATTTAAAAAATCTTATTATTCTGCTATTTTAACAATTTAAATGACGTTGATGGTTTTAAATGAAATTAATGATTTTAAATGAATTCTTCGTTTAAAGTGAAATTATTTTTGTATACAGACTAGTCGTTTATTAGTATTTGAAGAAATCTTCAGAAATTTTCCGAAATCCGACTTTTTTAATATTGCTATAAAAGAACTACTGACTGACTGACTGTCTGATATAGTCCAGTCTGTTCACGATTATACCGGTTAAAATAGTTTTATTGAATCATTTCCTTGGAAGAAAATTATAAATGTGTAAGTATAGAAGAAAAGTGACCTAAGTCTAAATTTCTGTAAATTGCTACTAAAAAAATCAACAATAGGTATATTCTAAGTTTTTTGGATTAGGACACTCTCATTTAAATATGTATATATAAGCAGTACTACCAACTTATGACGTCATTTGTTACTTGTATACTAAAAATTTATTTATTTTTTTATTTATTGACAAGTTATTTTGATGATTTATTTATTGTTTTTTTTTTATATAGTATGATTTATTATTTTCTTAGAATTTTTATATCGTCGTTTTTATGTTTTTTTTTTGTTGTCGTTGTGACACACCTGCACAGCGTCTGACTGTGAGCGGTTGTGGGATCGATTCCTGCTCAGGGAATGTCTTATTTCATGAATTATTTCCCCCCTTTGGTTCTTAGACAAAGCACAGTGTTGCTGCCTGCTATATGTTATTGTTTATTAATTAAGACAGTGGCAGTGGCGCAGATGACCGTCAGACTGAACACGCTATGGTTGTGGATTCGATCTCCTATAGGGGATTTAAAATTTATTTATTCCAAATATTTTTAAAATGAAACACTTAAATATCGGTCAAGTGCGAGTAGTACTCGCGCACCGAGGGTTCCGTGCCTATTTCATGATTGCAGGTATTGTTTTGAGGTAAATACTATTTATCAAATTTGACAAAATTAGTTCGCGGTCGTATGTTTTTTTTTTCTTGGATGTGTCTATAATTTACCGATTTTTGGGTTTTTCACTTTGTATGTACTGTAAGTTTTAACTTATTGCCAAATATCATAACTCTTAAGTCAACGGGAAGTAGCCTGTAATGCAAAAAAATAAGTATAACCGCTTATATTATATTGCTTGCATTGACCTAAAAGTTTAATTTTTTTCTGTCCGTACAGAGGTAATTTCAGCTCGATTCTTCCACTTGATTCGGACACGTGCCTTTACAAATCGACAGACAGACCGACGGTACCCTAAAACAATTTATCATACCAAGAATATGTAATTATTATTAATTTTATTTATTTTAGAAGATAATTATAGCTTACTATGCTTACTTTAGCTTTTAAAGATTGAAGTAAATAAATTGTATGAGGCAACGGTCAGTATAGAAATGGCATAACCGCTGAAACAACATTATTTTCACAATATATAAAAAAAAAACAAGTTTTAAAGATATATTTAGTTACAAAAGCTTTTTCATTTAATTTATTTTAAATATAGTTTTTATAGTATTTGGTATTTATTAAAACTATATATATGTATAGAGATATTCTTTTATAAATATTTCCAACTGAAACGTGATAGTTGTAGATTCGATTCCCACTCGGGGGATCGTTAATTATTTATTATTTTCCTTGCTCTGTTAACAAGACGAAGCACGGCGTTTAGTTCCGCCACTCAACACATGAAGCGACGCTTGAGGAACGGAGGGTCTTGACACTAACTTTCCTCTTCAATTTTAGCTATTATTATACTGACTTTTTAACTAGCCTCAAATAGCCATTTAAATATATTGTGCTCCTTAAAACATAATCACCTGTGATAGTTGATTTCATATTGAAAAAGATAAGAATGTAAAAAAAATACATTAATATGTAATTTTATTATTTATAATTGTTATTCTTATTTTACTAAATAATTTTTTTTGCACTCAGTAGTAGTGAATTCCAATTTTAGTATAATTATACTATGTACTTATATATGCGACGGTCGCGGGTTCGATCCTCACTAGGGGCATTGAGACACTATATATATACGAAGAAGAAAAGATCTTTTGCTCACTCATCGACTCCTGGTACCTCGAACTGTAAATGCGACGGTAACGGGTTCGATGTCGTTTTTGGCGCACAAGATAGGATTTATATATACATATATATATATATATATATATATATATATATATATATATATATATATATATATATATATATATATATATATATATATATATATATATATATATATATATATATATATATATATATATATATATATATATATATATATATATATATATATATATCTATATTCTTGTTAACAAACTGAGTTTATTGCTGGGAGGGAGAAAGCAATAACGTATTGCTATCTCTTTCTAATGTATATAAAAAGAATAGGACAACAAGATATTGTTTTCTTATCGAAAAAAGTAAACAAATTACTTTAGTTCTATTCCATAGCTCTAAGATTTTCAGTATTTTATTTATTTTTTAATATTTAATTACGATTAATGTTTAAATCATTGTACGAGTATGATAATTTACAAAATATTTGCACATAAAAGCTTCACGCACTCATAAACCTCATTTAACATTTAACTAAAATTAAAATATGGACTTTAATATAATGTCAATTAAATGTTAAATTACGTTTAAATAGCGTCTTCTAAGATTTATAATTAAGTTGTTTTTTTTTTTGCGTAAGAATTGAATATAGAAGTGTCAGTTACGTTTAATATTTTTAACAATTTATCGTAACAAGAATATGTAATTATTATTAATTTTATTTATTTAATAAAATAACATTACCATAATAAGTATATGTGACATAGTCTCCTTCCTCCCCTCCATCCCTCTCGGGTGAATGAATTTATCCAATTTCCCCTATTTGATGTTTGATAGACAATGCGCGACGTTGAGTTCCGCCACTCAAGGGAGGAACTCAGTGACGCAGTCTCAGTCTCTATAATTGAGCAGAATGCGGAGAACAGAGGGTCTTTACACTAGGTTCCCTCTGCCTATCCTATATCCCTATATATATAAAAATCATATTTATTTACACTAGCTTTATATTATATTTGCTATAGGCGGAGAGATAAATCACTACTTTATATTTAATAATCTTAAATGTGTTTATTTAATAAGTGATTTCTATAAATGTAACTTTAATTTATTAAATTATAAAGAATAAAGTAAGTTTCTGTGTTATATTTGCGGTTCCTGTTTATTTTGTTCTACCCGACTGTGTCAGAAAGAGCATAATGTATGTATGTATGTTCATATCTTCTCATTGGCACACCTGTAAAGTGTAGACTAAAGGAGTACCAACTCATTATATTATTAAGTGCAGACAGAAACAAGCACAGTAAGGTGGCGCCACAGTAGCAAGTGGAAGGATACTAAATTAATACATTATATTATTATTTTCATCGACTTGAGGCCGTCGTGGCTCAGCGCGGCGTCTGACTGTAAACGCGACGGTCGTGGGTTCAATTCCCACGATGAGATGAATCCCTCCACTCAGTCCAAACGTCTAGTTAGTTAGTTAGTTAGTCAGTACTAGGTGCCCTCTGCATTCCCCTACAATTATTCTGCTAAGTTTCGAAGTCAAATAATAATAGACAAAATAGGAAGATGCGAATATAAGATTAATACTTCGGACCTCAGAAGGCCGATTCTTCTAGAAGAAGATTTAGGCAAGGCAAGAGCTTAATGTGATTAAACAACAGTCAGTTCCACATACAGTGTAAGGTCATTGCAATCTAATCACTCCAAAATAAATAGTCCATAGAGTTTATTTAAATGTATACTTATTTAAGTGTTTAAAAAAAACTAAATAAAATAAATAAAAAAAAAGCTTTATTAACACAAACAAAATATTAAACATCGGATTTTACAAACATACTGTGACTAAAAAAAGGCAAAAGAGAAGACAATTCTCAAATATTATTGTATTTAAAGAAATTGTTGTTTTTAGACAGGCAGTTCTAAAAGAAAGCTTAAATGAAATAAACACATTTAAGAGACAAATACAAACTAAACTAACTTTAAAACAGCTGATTTATGAAAATTATTAAAATGAACACAAAAATCCTTACTAAAATACTATTGTGATAATAAAATGTATACATATATATAAAAACAAGACCTGTCAAAACATACAAACATACAAAATGGATGGAATAAGCAGTCAAAATGTAATCTACGTTAAAATGAATATAATACAAAATAAATGGAATGGCCTAAACGTCTTTTGAATCACATATTGGGTATAATAGAAGCTACTTTTAAAAATGTCAACACACTTACCAACTAATTCTATGGACACTGAAAACAAGCAATCGTTCGTTTTTTTTATTTATTTTAATAATAATCTGTACCGGAAGAGGCGACAAGCGAGAAGCGGAGAACGGAGGGTCTTAACACTCACTAGCTCCTCGCTGCCTTAAATAAAAAGGCATACAAAATGAAAGCAAATATAAATAATCTGTAGATCCATTATCATCCATTTTTTATTAAATCTTTATCTTTATTATATAAAAAGTGTTATAAAATACACACGGGGCTTGTCACTACGTCACTTACTACTTAAAGAACCCAAAATACATTTTTTTTTTAATTATTACTTTAGACGTAGATGTGTGAATAGAGCCAAATAATATTGATTAATGTAATTTAAAACAAACTTTTTTTGGACTTTTCACTTTTCTTAGACTAAAATCTATGACGTTGGGAGCTCTATTAAACACAAATACATACATTTGATATTTTATTATTATATATTATATTAAAAAAAATTACCTTCAATATTTTCAGAATACAATTACATAGTAGATATTTCCATACTGTTTCCATTTTTCATCCACAAAAGGCACTTTATTGTTCATAAGAAATGCTTTCACACATTATTTAAAGATATCAATTTAAAAGAAAAACGGTCACCCATCACAAAACCCACCAGTACTAACGTCACTTAACTTTTTTTTATAATACTCGTATATTACAATAAAATATCAATTACAATATTATAAAAAGGGGTATAAAAAAGTCTAGTGAATATAAAAATCATCTAAACTAGACACATTTGTACGTCACATCTTTAAATATTATTAGTCTGTTAAAACTATTTATATAAAAGTTTAAAAAAAAGCTTTTTTATAATTTTTTTTTCATATATTCGAGATTTTCAGTCTACAGTAAAGATACAAAAAGAGAGAGAAAGCTATTTTCCTCTAAAGCTAAAGAGATTCGAACATTTGTATATAAAAAGGTCTAAAAAACTTAGCAATATTAAAAAATTAGCCATTTTAAGTTAAGTTCTACGACAACATCTATATCCTCTAAATAGTAAAAAAGTACAAATATTTGAGATTCAAAAGGTATTGCTGTCATTTTTATTATTATATATTAATAAAATAAAGAAAGCTCTTGACAGACAAACAGACAGACTGAGAATATGTTTCTTTAGGTACAGAAATGTTAAAATAAAATTACAAAACATAGAACGGAGTGTCTTAACACAATAGTCTCTTTGCCTAACATTGAAATAGAAACACCTTCTATAGGACCTTTTCTAGTATATATGTGAGTCAACTTTTAATTTATTTATTTGAGTCGAAAATAGATTTTTTTTGTAATAATAATAATAATAATACAATCTAAAAGTGCATAAATACTATCGGATTGAAAGTGTCATCAAAAGTAAGTAAAATTGCTTTTTTTTATAATAAATATTAATTAGAAACATTCAAGATGGAATCGAGTCCACTGCGAGGAAGAGAGATAGCAATATATGTAGCTCTCACTTTACCTCACCTTGTAACCTAAACAAGAAAAACCCATGATATGATAGGAATCAATCAATCCATCTGTCTGTTTGTATCTCAAAAACGAACAGTTGTTAATATCACGTTATATTACAAATAATATTATATAAAATTAATGAAATCCTTTAGAGATTGGTGGGACTCGAACCCACGACCGTCGCGCTTACAGTCAGACGCCACATAAAAAGAACATATTTTTTTAATATTTAGTACAGTCATTAACTTTACAAATTTCAAAACTAACATAAATACTACGAGATTCACAAATCGTCCATTGAATTTTAAAGTTATTTAAAAAACAAGATATGCTACAATAATGATATACGGTGAGATTTTTACCCGCGACGCCGAATTTCCATAGATTAGTGGGTCTCGCCTCAGCCCAGGGAAATTAATGTCTGGTATTTGCGATTCTGCAAGGAAGGAAAAAGTTAGACTTTTTGACATTAACTTTCAAGGAAACCAAGTAATATGTCCAAGTCCAAACAAATTTAAGCTTAGCAGCAAAAAAAAAACTAGTCAACATGCATGTTTCTTTGAAACTAATTTATATAGAAATGCAAAATACAGGAAACGTCTCATGTCACACTCCATGGTTGACCTAGGCCTAGGGTCAAGACTCACAACACTCCGTCCTCCTCGCGCCATACACGTGTGTTGTCGCCGTAGCGAGGAGAGTGATATATGGTGATACATCACTATTGTACAAGTAGAACAGTATAGTAAATATAAAAAGAGTAATCTCACGGTACCTGGCCGCGAGCAGCAGCGCGCCCGCAACGAGCGCGTCGGCGCGCAGGCCGGCCCCGCCCGGGGTTATGGCTTCTAGTCTAGTGTGTGTGTCTCTTTCTAATGTGCACAAGGAGAAGAGGACAACAACATCCTGCTTTTTATCCAAAAAACTAAACAAATTACATACGAGTACTTTACTTTACAGTTCCATTCCATAGCTCTAAGATTCTCACTATTTTATTTATTTTTTAATATTTAATTACGATTAATGCATAAATCATTGCACGAGTATGATAATTTACAAAATATTTTCACATAAAAGCTTCACGCACTCATAAACCTCATTTAACATTTAACTAAAATTAAAATGTGGACTTTAATAAAATTCAAGTCAATTAAATGTTAAATTACGTTTAATAGCGTCTTTTTAGCGATTTATAATTAACTTGAGTTTTTTTTTGCGTAACAATTGAATATAGAAGTGTCAAGAGCGGTTTCAATTCCAGTCACGTTTAACTTTTTAATAATTCCATTTTGTTTTAGTTTCACACTGTACCCGCTCATGACTCATCAAGTTCCTCCCTTGAGTGGCGGGACTCAACGCCGCGCAAATTTCAATAAGAATATGTGACATAGTGTCCTCCTGCGTTGACATTGCGCGGCGTTGAGTTCCGCCACCGTCTCAATTAAAGTACGGAAAGTACAGACAGAAACAAGCACAGTAAGGTGGCGCCACAGTAGCAAATGGAAGGATACTAAATTAATACATTATATTATTATTTTCATCGACTTGAGGGCGTCGAGGCTCAGCGCGGCGTCTGACTGTAAACGCGACGGCCGTGGGTTCAATTCCCACGACGAGATGAATCCTTCCACTCAGTCCAAACGTCTAGTTAGTTAGTTAGTTAGTTAGTCAGTACTAGGTGCCCTCTGCATTCCCCTACAATTATTCTGCTAAGTTTCAAAGTCAAATAATAATAGACAAAATAGGAAGATGCGAATATAAGATTAATACTTCGGACCTCAGAAGGCCGAATCTTCTAGAAGAAGATTTAGGCAAGGCAAGAGCTTAATGTGATTAAACAACAGTCAGTTCCACATACAGTGTAAGGTCATTGCAATCTAATCACTCCAAAATAAATAGTCCATAGAGTTTGTCTAAATTTATACTTGTAGTGTTTAAAAAAAACTAAATAAATAAAAAAAAAGCTTTATTAACACAAACAAAATATTAAACATCGGATTTTACAAACATACTGTGACTATAAGAAAGGCAAAAGAGAAGACAATTCTCAAATATTATTGTATTTAAAGAAATTGTTGTTTTTAGAGAGGCAGTTCTAGAAGAAAGCTTAAATGAAATAAACACATTTAAGAGACAAATACAAACTAAACTAACTTTAAAACAGCTGATTTATGAAAATTATTAAAATGAACACAAAAATCCTTACTAAAATACTATTGTGATAATAAAATGTATACATATATATAAAAACAAGACCTGTCAAAACATACAAACATACAAAATGGATGGAATAAGCAGTCAAAATGTAATCTACGTTAAAAATGAATATAATACAAAATAAATGGAATGGCCTAAACGTCTTTTGAATCACATATTGGGTATAGAAGCTACTTTCAAAAATGTCAACACACTTACCAACTAATACTTCTATGGACACTGAAAACAAGCAATCGTTCGTTTTTTTATTTATTTTAATAATAATCTGTACCGGAAGAGGCGACAAGCGAGAAGCGGAGAACGGAGAGTCTTAACACTCACTAGCTCCTCGCTGCCTTAAATAAAAAGGCATACAAAATGAAAGCAAATATGAATAATCTGTAGATCCATTATCATCCATTTTTTAATCTTATCACTGCAAAGTGTATTCTATTATTATATAAAAAATGTTATAAAATACACACGGGGCTTGTCACTACGTCACTTACTACTTAAAGAACCCAAAATACATTTTTTTAATTATTACTTTAGACGTAGATGTGTGAAATAGAGCCAAATAATATTGATTAATGTAATTTAAAACAAACTTTTTTTGGGCTTTTCACTTTTTTTAGACTAAAATCTATGACATTGAGAGCTCTATTAAACACAAATACATACATTTGATATTTTATTATTATATATTATATGAAAAAAAATACCTTCGATATTCAATACTTTCACAAAGGCACTTTAATTGTTCATAAGAAATGCTTTTACACATTATTTAAAGATATCAATTTAAAAGAAAAACGGTCACCCATCACAAAACCCACCAGTACTAACGTCACTTAACTTTTTTTATATACTCGTATATTACAATAAAATATCAATTACAATATTATAAAAAGGGGTATAAAAAAGTCTAGTGAATATAAAAATCATCTAAACTAGACACATTTGTACGTCACATCTTTAAATATTATTAGTCTGTTAAAACTATTTATATAAAAGTTTAAAAAAAGCTTTTTTATAATTTTTTTTTCATATATTCGAGATTTTCAGTCTACAGTAAAGATACAAAAAGAGAGAGAAAGCTATTTTCCTCTAAAGCTAAAGAGATTCGAACATTTGTATATAAAAAGGTCTAAAAACTTAGCAATATTAAAAAATTAAGCCTTTTTAAGTTAAGTTCTACGACAAAATCTATATCCTCTAAATAGTAAAAAGGTACAAAAATTGAGATTCAAAAGGTATTGCTGTCATTTTTATTATTATATATTAATAAAATAAAGAAAGCTCCTGACAGACAAACAGACAGATTGAGAATATGTTTCTTTAGGTACAGAAATGTTAAAATAAAATTACAAAACATAGAACGGAGTGTCTTAACACAATAGTCTCTTTGCCTAACATTGAAATAGAAACACCTTCTATAGGACCTTTTGTAGTATATATGTGAGTCAATTTTTAATTTATTTATTTGAGTCGAAAATATATATTTTTTGGTAATAATAATAATAATAATACAATCTAAAAGTGCATAAATACTATCGGATTGAAAGTGTCATCAAAAGTAAGTAAAATTGCTTTTTTTTTATAATAAATATTAATTAGAAACATTCAAGATGGAATCGAGTCCACTGCGAGGAAGAGAGATAGCAATATATGTAGCTCTCACTTTACCTCACCTTGTAACCTAAACAAGAAAAGCCCATGATATGATAGGAATCAATCAATCCATCTGTCTGTTTGTATCTCAAAAACGAACAGTTGTTAATATCACGTTATATTACAAATAATATTATATAAAATTAATGAAATCCTTTAGAGATTGGTGGGACTCGAACCCACGACCGTCTCGCTTACAGTCAGACGCCACATAAAAAAAACATATTTTTTTGATATTTAGTACAGTCATTAACTTTACAAATTTCAAATCTAACATAAATACTACGAGATTCACAAATCGTCCATTGAATTTTAAAGTTATTTAAAAAACAAGATATGCTACAATAATGATATACGGTGAGATTTTTACCCGCGACGCCGAATTTCCATAGATTAGTGGGTCTCGCCTCAGCCCAGGGAAATTAATGTCTGGTATTTGCGATTCTGCAAGGAAGGAAAAAGTTAGACTTTTTGACATTAACTTTCAAGGAAACCAAGTCATATGTCCAAGTCCAAACAAATTTAAGCTTAGCAGCAAAAAAAAACTAGTCAACATGCATGTCACTTTGAAACTAATTTATATAGAAATGCAAAATACAGGAAACGTCTCATGTCACACTCCATGGTGGACCTAGGCCTAGGGTCGAGACTCACAACACTCCGTCCTCCTCGCGCCATACATTTGTGTTGTCACCGTAGCGAGGAGAGTGATATATGGTGATACATCACTATTGTACAAGTAGAACAGTATAGTAAATATAAAAAGAGTAATCTCACGGTACCTGGCCGCGAGCAGCAGCGCGCCCGCAACGAGCGCGTCGGCGCGCAGGCCGGCCCCGCCCGGGGTTATGGCTTCTAGTCTAGTGTGTGTGTCTCTTTCTAATGTGCACAAGGAGAAGAGGACAACAACATCCTGCTTTTTATCCAAAAAACTAAACAAATTACATACGAGTACTTTACTTTACAGTTCCATTCCATAGCTCTAAGATTCTCACTATTTTATTTATTTTTTAATATTTAACTACGATTAATGCATAAATCATTGCACGAGTATGATAATTTACAAAATATTTTCACATAAAAGCTTCACGCACTCATAAACCTCATTTAACATTTAACTAAAATTAAAATGTGGACTTTAATATAATGTCAATTAAATGTTAAATTACGTTTAATAGCGTCTTTTTAGCGATTTATAATTAACTTGAGTTTTTTTTTGCGTAACAATTGAATATAGAAGTGTCAAGAGCGGTTTCAATTCCAGTCACGTTTAACTTTTTAATAATTCCATTTTGTTTTAGTTTCACACTGTACCCGCTCATGACTCATCAAGTTCCTCCCTTGAGTGGCGGAACTCAACGCCGCGCAAATTTCAATAAGAATATGTGACATAGTGTCCTCCTGCCTTGACATTGCGCGGCGTTGAGTTCCGCCACCGTCTCAATTAAAGTACGGAAAGCCACAGTAGCAAATGGAAGGATACTAAATTAATACATTATATTATTATTTTCATCGACTTGAGGCCGTCGAGGCTCAGCGCGGCGTCTGACTGTAAACGCGACGGCCGTGGGTTCAATTCCCACGACGAGATGAATCCTTCCACTCAGTCCAAACGTCTAGTTAGTTAGTTAGTTAGTTAGTCAGTACTAGGTGCCCTCTGCATTCCCCTACAATTATTCTGTTAAGTTTCGAAGTCAAATAATAATAGACAAAATAGGAAGATGCGAATATAAGATTAATACTTCGGACCTCAGAAGGCCGAATCTTCTAGAAGAAGATTTAGGCAAGGCAAGAGCTTAATGTGATTAAACAACAGTCAGTTCCACATACAGTGTAACGTCATATCAATCTAATCACTCCAAAATAAATAGTCCATAGAGTTTGTCTAAATTTATACTTGTAGTGTTTAAAAAAAACTAAATAAAATAAATAAAAAAAAAGCTTTATTAACACAAACAAAATATTAAACATCGGATTTTACAAACATACTGTGACTATAAGAAAGGCAAAAGAGAAGACAATTCTCAAATATTATTGTATTTAAAGAAATTGTTGTTTTTAGAGAGGCAGTTCTAGAAGAAAGCTTAAATGAAATAAACACATTTAAGAGACAAATACAAACTAAACTAACTCTAAAACAGCTGATTTATGAAAATTATTAAAATGAACACAAAAATCCTTACTAAAATACTATTGTGATAATAAAATGTATACATATATATAAAAACAAGACCTGTCAAAACATACAAACATACAAAATGGATGGAATAAGCAGTCAAAATGTAATCTACGTTAAAATGAATATAATACAAAATAAATGGAATGGCCTAAACGTCTTTTGAATCACATATTGGGTATAGAAGCTACTTTCAAAAATGTCAACACACTTACCAACTAATACTTCTATGGACACTGAAAACAAGCAATCGTTCGGTTTTTTTATTTATTTTAATAATAATCTGTACCGGAAGAGGCGACAAGCGAGAAGCGGAGAACGGAGGGTCTTAACACTCACTAGCTCCTCGCTGCCTTAAATAAAAAGGCATACAAAATGAAAGCAAATATATATATAATAATCTGTAGATCCATTATCATCCATTTTTTATTAATCTTATCACTGCAAAGTGGTAATTACTATTATTATATAAAAATGTTATAAAATACACACGGGGCTTGTCTCTACGTCACTTACTACTTAAAGAACCCAAAATACATTTTTTTTAATTATTACTTTAGACGTAGATGTGTGAAATAGAGCCAAATAATATTGATTAATGTAATTTAAAACAAACTTTTTTTGGGCTTTTCACTTTTCTTAGACTAAAATCTATGACGTTGAGAGCTCTATTAAACACAAATACATACATTTGATATTTTATTATTATATATTATATTAAAAAAAATTACCTTCGATATTCAATATTTTCACAAAAGGCACTTTATTGTTCATAAGAAATGCTTTCACACATTATTTAAAGATATCAATTTAAAAGAAAAACGGTCACCCATCACAAAACCCACCAGTACTAACGTCACTTAACTTTTTTTATAATACTCGTATATTACAATAAAATATCAATTACAATATTATAAAAAGGGTATAAAACAGTCTAGTGAATATAAAAATCATCTAAACTAGACACATTTGTACGTCACATCTTTAAATATTATTAGTCTGTTAAAACTATTTATATAAAAGTTTAAAAAAAGCTTTTTTATATATTTTTTTATATATTCGAGATTTTCAGTCTACAGTAAAGATACAAAAAGAGAGAGAAAGCTATTTTCCTCTAAAGCTAAAGAGATTCGAACATTTGTATATAAAAAGGTCTAAAAAACTTAGCAATATTAAAAAATTAAGCCTTTTTAAGTTAAGTTCTACGACAAAATCTATATCCTCTAAATAGTAAAAAGGTACAAAAATTGAGATTCAAAAGGTATTGCTGTCATTTTTATTATTATATATTAATAAAATAAAGAAAGCTCTTGACAGACAAACAGACAGATTGAGAGTATGTTTCTTTAGGTACAGAAATGTTAAAATAAAATTACAAAACATAGAACGGAGTGTCTTAACACAATAGTCTCTTTGCCTAACATTGAAATAGAAACACCTTCTATAGGACCTTTTCTAGTATATATGTGAGTCAATTTTTAATTTATTTATTTGAGTCGAAAATAGATTTTTTTTGGTAATAATAATAATAATAATACAATCTAAAAATGCATAAATACTATCGGATTGAAGTGTCATCAAAAGTAAGTAAAATTGCTTTTTTTTATAATAAATATTAATTAGAAACATTCAAGATGGAATCGAGTCCACTGCGAGGAAGAGAGATAGCAATATATGTAGCTCTCACTTTACCTCACCTTGTAACCTAAACAAGAAAAGCCCATGATATGATAGGAATCAATCAATCCATCTGTCTGTTTGTATCTCAAAAACGAACAGTTGTTAATATCACGTTATATTACAAATAATATTATATAAAATTAATGAAATCCTTTAGAGATTGGTGGGACTCGAACCCACGACCGTCGCGCTTACAGTCAGACGCCACATAAAAAAAACATATTTTTTTAATATTTAGTACAGTCATTAACTTTACAAATTTCAAAACTAACATAAATACTACGAGATTCACAAATCGTCCATTGAATTTTAAAGTTATTTAAAAAACAAGATATGCTACAATAATGATATACGGTGAGATTTTTACCCGCGACGCCGAATTTCCATAGATTAGTGGGTCTCGCCTCAGCCCAGGGAAATTAATGTCTGGTATTTGCGATTCTGCAAGGAAGGAAAAAGTTAGACTTTTTGACATTAACTTTCAAGGAAACCAAGTAATATGTCCAAGTCCAAACAAATTTAAGCTTAGCAGCAAAAAAAAACTAGTCAACATGCATGTCACTTTGAAACTAATTTATATAGAAATGCAAAATACAGGAAACGTCTCATGTCACACTCCATGGTGGACCTAGGCCTAGGGTCGAGACTCACAACACTCCGTCCTCCTCGCGCCATACACGTGTGTTGTCACCGTAGCGAGGAGAGTGATATATGGTGATATATCACTATTGTACAAGTAGAACAGTATAGTAAATATAAAAAGAGTAATCTCACGGTACCTGGCCGCGAGCAGCAGCGCGCCCGCAACGAGCGCGTCGGCGCGCAGGCCGGCCCCGCCCGGGGTTACGGTTTCTAGTCTAGTGTGTGTGTCTCTTTCTAATGTGCACAAGGAGAAGAGGACAACAACATCCTGCTTTTTATCCAAAAAACTAAACAAATTACATACGAGTACTTTACTTTACAGTTCCATTCCATAGCTCTAAGATTCTCACTATTTTATTTATTTTTTAATATTTAACTACGATTAATGCATAAATCATTGCACGAGTATGATAATTTACAAAATATTTTCACATAAAAGCTTCACGCACTCATAAACCTCATTTAACATTTAACTAAAATTAAAATGTGGACTTTAATATAATGTCAATTAAATGTTAAATTACGTTTAATAGCGTCTTTTTAGCGATTTATAATTAACTTGAGTTTTTTTTTGCGTAACAATTGAATATAGAAGTGTCAAGAGCGGTTTCAATTCCAGTCACGTTTAACTTTTTAATAATTCCATTTTGTTTTAGTTTCACACTGTACCCGCTCATGACTCATCAAGTTCCTCCCTTGAGTGGCGGACTCAACGCCGCGCAAATTTCAATAAGAATATGTGACATAGTGTCCTCCTGCCTTGACATTGCGCGGCGTTGAGTTCCGCCACCGTCTCAATTAAAGTACGGAAAGCCACAGTAGCAAATGGAAGGATACTAAATTAATACATTATATTATTATTTTCATCGACTTGAGGCCGTCGAGGCTCAGCGCGGCGTCTGACTGTAAACGCGACGGCCGTGGGTTCAATTCCCACGACGAGATGAATCCTTCCACTCAGTCCAAACGTCTAGTTAGTTAGTTAGTTAGTTAGTCAGTACTAGGTGCCCTCTGCATTCCCCTACAATTATTCTGTTAAGTTTCGAAGTCAAATAATAATAGACAAAATAGGAAGATGCGAATATAAGATTAATACTTCGGACCTCAGAAGGCCGAATCTTCTAGAAGAAGATTTAGGCAAGGCAAGAGCTTAATGTGATTAAACAACAGTCAGTTCCACATACAGTGTAACGTCATATCAATCTAATCACTCCAAAATAAATAGTCCATAGAGTTTGTCTAAATTTATACTTGTAGTGTTTAAAAAAAACTAAATAAATAAATAAAAAAAAGCTTTATTAACACAAACAAAATATTAAACATCGGATTTTACAAACATACTGTGACTATAAGAAAGGCAAAAGAGAAGACAATTCTCAAATATTATTGTATTTAAAGAAATTGTTGTTTTTAGAGAGGCAGTTCTAGAAGAAAGCTTAAATGAAATAAACACATTTAAGAGACAAATACAAACTAAACTAACTCTAAAACAGCTGATTTATGAAAATTATTAAAATGAACACAAAAATCCTTACTAAAATACTATTGTGATAATAAAATGTATATATATATATAAAAAAAGACCTGTCAAAACATACAAACATACAAAATGGATGGAATAAGCAGTCAAAATCTAATCTACGTTAAAAATGAATATAATACAAAATAAATGGAATGGCCTAAACGTCTTTTGAATCACATATTGGGTATAGAAGCTACTTTCAAAAATGTCAACACACTTACCAACTAATACTTCTATGGACACTGAAAACAAGCAATCGTTCGGTTTTTTTATTTATTTTAATAATAATCTGTACCGGAAGAGGCGACAAGCGAGAAGCGGAGAACGGAGGGTCTTAACACTCACTAGCTCCTCGCTGCCTTAAATAAAAAGGCATACAAAATGAAAGCAAATATGAATAATCTGTAGATCCATTATCATCCATTTTTTTTTAATCTTTATCACTGCAAAGTGGTAGTTTACATATTATTATATAAAAAATGTTATAAAATACACACGGGGCTTGTCACTACGTCACTTACTACTTAAAGAACCCAAAATACATTTTTTTAATTATTACTTTAGACGTAGATGTGTGAAATAGAGCCAAATAATATTGATTAATGTAATTTAAAACAAACTTTTTTTGGGCTTTTCACTTTTTTTAGACTAAAATCTATGACGTTGAGAGCTCTATTAAACACAAATACATACATTTGATATTTTATTATTATATATTATATTAAAAAAAAATACCTTCAATATTCAATACTTTCACAAAAGGCACTTTAATGTTCATAAGAAATGCTTTTACACAATATTTAAAGATATCAATTTAAAAGAAAAACGGTCACCCATCACAAAACCCACCAGTACTAACGTCACTTAACTTTTTTTTATAATACTCGTATATTACAATAAAATATCAATTACAATATTATAAAAAGGGGTATAAAAAAGTCTAGTGAATATAAAAATCATCTAAACTAGACACATTTGTACGTCACATCTTTAAATATTATTAGTCTGTTAAAACTATTTATATAAAAGTTTAAAAAAAGCTTTTTTATAATTTTTTTTTCATATATTCGAGATTTTCAGTCTACAGTAAAGATACAAAAAGAGAGAGAAAGCTATTTTCCTCTAAAGCTAAAGAGATTCGAACATTTGTATATAAAAAGGTCTAAAAACTTAGCAATATTAAAAAATTAAGCCTTTTTAAGTTAAGTTCTACGACAAAATCTATCTATCCTCTAAATAGTAAAAAAGTACAAAAATTGAGATTCAAAATGTATTGCTGTCATTTTTATTATTATATATTAATAAAATAAAGAAAGCTCTTGACAGACAAACAGACAGATTGAGAGTATGTTTCTTTAGGTACAGAAATGTTAAAATAAAATTACAAAACATAGAACGGAGTGTCTTAACACAATAGTCTCTTTGCCTAACATTGAAATAGAAACACCTTCTATAGGACCTTTTCTAGTATATATGTGAGTCAATTTTTAATTTATTTATTTGAGTCGAAAATAGATTTTTTTTGTAATAATAATAATAATAATACAATCTAAAAGTGCATAAATACTATCGGATTGAAAGTGTCATCAAAAGTAAGTAAAATTGCTTTTTTTATAATAAATATTAATTAGAAACATTCAAGATGGAATCGAGTCCACTGCGAGGAAGAGAGATAGCAATATATGTAGCTCTCACTTTACCTCACCTTGTAACCTAAACAAGAAAAACCCATGATATGATAGGAATCAATCAATCCATCTGTCTGTTTGTATCTCAAAAACGAACAGTTGTTAATATCACGTTATATTTTACAAATAATATTATATAAAATTAATGAAATCCTTTAGAGATTGGTGGGACTCGAACCCACGACCGTCGCGCTTACAGTCAGACGCCACATAAAAAAACATATTTTTTTAATATTTAGTACAGTCATTAACTTTACAAATTTCAAAACTAACATAAATACTACGAGATTCACAAATCGTCCATTGAATTTTAAAGTTATTTAAAAAACAAGATATGCTACAATAATGATATACGGTGAGATTTTTACCCGCGACGCCAAATTTCCATAGATTAGTGGGTCTCGCCTCAGCCCAGGGAAATTAATGTCTGGTATTTGCGATTCTGCAAGGAAGGAAAAAGTTAGACTTTTTGACATTAACTTTCAAGGAAACCAAGTAATATGTCCAAGTCCAAACAAATTTAAGCTTAGCAGCAAAAAAAAACTAGTCAACATGCATGTTTCTTTGAAACTAATTTATATAGAAATGCAAAATACAGGAAACGTCTCATGTCACACTCCATGGTGGAGCCTAGGGTCGAGACTCACAACACTCCGTCCTCCTCGCGCCATACACGTGTGTTGTCACCGTAGCGAGGAGAGTGATATATGGTGATACATCACTATTGTACAAGTAGAACAGTATAGTAAATATAAAAAGAGTAATCTCACGGTACCTGGCCGCGAGCAGCAGCGCGCCCGCAACGAGCGCGTCGGCGCGCAGGCCGGCCCCGCCCGCGTAGCGCGTCTGTCCGCAGGCGGGCGGGCACACCGGGATTATTGTTTCTAATCAACATTCAAATACGTCATGCCTTAGTATGGAGAAAGCGAAACGTGCCTCACAAACGCGATATATATATATATATATATATATATATATATATATATATATATATATATATATATATATATATATATATATATATATATATATATATATATATATATATATATATAAGAAATAATAGAAATTAAAGTAAAAGTAACGAATAATAATTGATGCTGCATTATTTAAGAATACGAGAACCAACAATCTACGAAGCTGTTTCATTTTATAATATAAAATAATAAAAAAAAATTAATATAATACTTTAACATTCAAATTCACATAAAAGTTGCATCTTGTTCAGCGTTTCCAAGCCAACATCCAGCCATTAAAGTCAGGCTTCGTATCATGCATATATAGCAGGATAGGCAGAGAGAACCTTTAGTGTCTAGACACTCAATTCGCCACTACCCGTTTAATTTCGAGACACTGAATGGCAGATGTCAACAACTTTGTCTTACCAGGGAAATATATATATATATATATATATATATATATATATATATATATATATATATATATATATATATATATATATATATATATATATATATATATATATATATATATATATATATATATATATATATTATATTTATTAATTAATAATATTATATTAATACTAAAATACTCATCATGAGTTCTTCTCATGCTCATCTAGTAATTATGACGCTTCAGATACAGATACCCTTGCAGAAAAGTTACCAAATATATTTAACAATCCTTTTACTTCTCTTTCCTTGATGCATATCAACGCGCAGAGTGTACCTGCTCATTATACTGGATCTACTCACATCCTATGGCTACGGCACAGTCGATTGTATTCTAATATCTGAAACCTGGCTTAAGCCATCTATCTCATCAGCTTACTCCCTTCCAGGTTTTCAACTGTACTGGAATGATCACACTGAGCTGGGTGGAGGTGGTGTTGGTATATACCTTCGCAACTACATTCCTGCTAGTGTAATCTCTTGCTCCCCTAATCAACCAGTAGGATTCCTTGAATATATTCTTGGAAATAAATCTTCATCATAAAAAAAAAATTCTCTGTGTTATACGCCCCCAATGAAAAAGTAAATTATTTTGGTGCTCTGGAGAATACTTTAGAGAAATTTTAACACCAGTATGAATATATCATTTGCATGGGCGACCTAAATATATGTTTATTAAAAAACGAGAAGTAAACAGTTATAAGCAACCAATGAATCGTTCAATTTACACATTTACCCATGTCTTCTCCCACACACTATTTTCCCAATGCAGGCCTTCCCTCATTGATATTATCTCAGTCTCTAACCCTAGTGTTGTGATCTCTCTCCTTTCTCTTATTACGACCTAATTTTTCTTTTATACAAGTTACGCCCTCCTAAAGTTAGAGGCAAAGTATTTCTTTAGCGCAATTTTAAGCATGTCGATATGGAACGCTTCAGGGAGGATTTGGAGAACATCGACTCTTCATCCATAATGTCACTAACCAATATTGATGATATGGTAGAATCTCTTACTACTGAGCTGATTAATATCTACAACACTCATGCGCCAGTAAGACCAGTTCGTATGAAGCATGCACCCGCGCCCTGGTTGACCCCAATTTTCAAAAGATGCATGGCTAAGCGCGATCGGGCCAAATCTAAAAAAAAAGACATCCTTGTGATGAAAATCTCACCGAATACAAAAGACTACGTAACATTTGCAACAGAATGTGTAGAGATGCAAAACACAATACTTAAATACAAAAGACCAAGTTCACAGGTTCTTAGGAGTCACTTGGTATAGGTAAAACCAATGATCACCATCAGATTTCATTGGATCTTAATGTTATAAATTCCTCTTGTAGTAAACCAACTTTAAGTATAAAGACCCAAAAAAAAATTCCAACTCTTACATATTTATCTTGCATTGACCTTTCTGACTCTGTTCCATTTTCATTTAACTCTGTAAGAGAAGATGAAGTCAAGCGGTTGCCTAAAACCTCAAATCCTGGCTTAGTCTCTGACTATCGCCCTATCTCCATTTTGCATATTCTATCCAAAGTTCTTGAATCCATTGTTTATAACCAACTCTACTCCTTTCTCTCGTCAAACAATCTCCTATGCCCTTTCCAGTCCGGTTTCCGTCCATTCCACAGCACATTTAGTGCACTGCTGAATATTACGGAGGATATTCGGTGTGCCATGGATAACACCAAGCTCACCGCAATGGTACTACTGGATATACATACTTCTTGCTTCTCTTCGTGCAGTAAATATGTAAATATTTCTTCAACTGTTATAAACTGGTTTCACTCTTATCTCTTCGGACGCCAACTGTGTTTAAAAGTTAATGATCATACGTCTTCTTGGCTAGATCTAACTTCTGGCGTTCCACAAGGCGGCATTCTTTCTCCTCTTCTGTTTTCTATTTCTATAAACAATATTTCCAGTCATTTCTTCGCCTTACCATCTGTATGTGGATGATTTGCAGCTATACCAACATGGCTGTATACACGAATTGTCCGAAACCATCAATATTTTAAATAATAATCTAGCTGCTATCCAATATTGGGCTGAATCTTTTAACCGACTTGCAAATAAAATCAATTCGAATTCAGTACCTGCTATTATGTATTCTGGAATTCCAATTCCATATTATGATAAAGTGAAGAATTTGGGTTTAATTTTGACTGCAATATGTCTTGGACTCCCCACATTAGCGAACTTACTAAACGTATGCATTTCTCTTATCGTTCTCTTAAGCGACTCCAATACTTCCTTCCTCATAAAACAAAAGCAATGCTAGCGCAATGTCTTCTCCTACCAATACTTGACTACGCCGATGTCTGCTAATTGGATGTGACTGAGGATCAAATTAACACATTAGAGCGTCTTCAAAATCTCGCTATACGCTTTGTTTACGGTCTTCGGAAGTACGACCACGTAATCCATTTTTAAGGTAAGCTTAATTGGTCCCCTATTCGTTGTCGCCGTGGTATGCATATCCTTTCTTTTCTTTTTAAAATAGTCAACTACCAAAACTTCCCTCCTTATCTACGTTCCCGTTTTAAAATTCATCCCTCTCCTGAGGTCTTGTGTTTTACCAATGCTAGACATTCCAAAGAGCAATACCAAATTCCTTCAAAAGTTCTTTTCCGTACAGGCTCCACTCCTTTGGAATAAATTTCCCAAGGCTATTCAAGAAAGCCAATCAATCTTGTCTTTTAAATCGCAATTGAAAAAACATCTCAATGAATTTAACAGTTTTAACATCTGAAAATTATATAACTATGCTTTATTTATATTATGTTTTTATGTATTTATTTATTTGTGTTGATATCATATATATTTTATAGCGTATATATGTATTTGTATAAGTATATGTCTATTTAATTGTATGTATGTATGTATATCTTCTATGCTTTATATATTGAAATTTTTATTAAGTTATTTTTATTTTTATGTAATTATGTAAATTTGAAGATAAGTCCATCGTTTGAAAGTAAATTTGTTTTATGTTTGTACTTCAACATATGTTTTTTTTATATATACATATATATATATATATATATATATATATATATATATATATATATATATATATATATATATATATATATATATATCGGAATTAAATTCTGCCATTCCAAAATTGCACTGTAAGGAGCGTCTAACACTGCCTATCCTGCTATATGCAGGGATACAGAAGCAATTCTTTCATAATACATAAATCAATCTACCAAAAATATCGAATCCGCTACCTTCGTGGAGTAAGTACATACCAAACAGTTCCACTGTGCCTTCAGCTGAGCCCAGTTTGTTCTTAGCTTTACAAGTGAAGGAGCCATATTGTCGCTTCTCTATTGTAATCACTCTTAGAGTAGTGTCGGTGAATTCATCGGCCGTGGCGAAGTGGGAAATTCTGGAAGGAACGAATCAATGATTGATGTAAGCAAAAAAAACACTTAAAATAAGATATTTTTATACATAATATATTTATTTTATTATACATATTAATTTAAGAGCTTCTTTTTTTGTAATAAAATGTAAATACAAAAAAAAATAACTAGCACAATAATTAAAAATGAATGAAGCTCCGTTCTGACAGCTTATATGTCCAAATACTATCTTGAATTACATACAACTATATTTTATATTTGTTCGTAATTTATTTGAACCCCAACTCTGCATGTGGGGAAGTAAGTAAGTTTTAGCCAATTCAATAAGAGTTAGTTTGAAATAGAATAAACTCTAAATGCTAAGGGAAGCTTAATATAATACAATAGTTACAGATAAACACAAAATTAAAAAAAAAAACTATTTTGTGTTCTATATATAAAACTCTTTCTCTCTTTAATATATATCTTCTATGTACAGACAGCAACAGTTTACATTTTTCTTATAACATTTATAGATCATTAAATAAAAATTAATGGCATCATATCGGAGTACGGTAGTGTCTGAATGTTAGCAGGTTAGTTATGGGTTCGATTTCCAGTCGAAGCAATTTAGACATTACAATGTTTGCTTGTTTGTTTACTTGTTGTAATTTTTTTATCCCGCATATAACAGAGTACGCGGAGAGAACCTAGTGACAAGACTTTCACTAACTGTCGTTTGTCTGTCCGAATCAAAGAAAAAAAATTAAATCTAAAGACGGAACACAACGCCGCACTTTGTATTACTGAAAAGAGCGGAAAAGTTAAGCTAATTCACACCCCCGAATAGGAATCGAACCTAACACCAACGCGTTTGTCGTCAGATAGTTATCCAGATGTTTACCTATAATGTTGATTATTTGACAAAGCAACAGAGTCTTTGACCCACACTATAGCGGGAGGCGGGTAGGCCTCCACGTGGCACTCCAAGTCCATGTCGTATTGAAGAGCCTGGGAACGAAGCGGCACGGTTGAGATTATAAAGTGTATTGAAAATGCATATTTTATTATTCATATAATGAATTCACTGTCATTATTAGTTTTGTAAATTGACAAACTTAACTTTGCGGTCGTATGCAATCATTTTATATGAAATGAAGTACACATATAAAGTTTGTAAGGATTTTTCTATGACATATATGTAGAATTTGAAATAATTTAGTATGAAATTCAGCTTGATAACTGATATATGAAAATGCCCATAACAAACAGGACAGCAAAATATAAGGAAAGGATTCTGACTAAGGTTTCCGCTCTTTTGAGGTCCGCGCCCACATGAGGCACGGAACCGTAAAACATAACAAAATATATCACCTGTCCCAATCGTGGCCTCGGAACAGTGACAACGGGTGCAAATTCAACTTCCAAATTGATATTTCTGCGGGCCCCTTTGCCGACGCCATTTTCCGCTACACAATAATACGTGCCTCTATCTTCCTTGTGCACTGATGAGATTTTGAGTATATTACCGCTGTAGAATAAAAATAAATATTTTAATTTATTTTAAATAAATTAACAAAATTTTTTTTTTCTTTAATTCAATATTTTTATGTTCTCAATTTTGTTTGAAATCATTATTTACAATAAAATAGATAAATTTATAGGAAACAACCATAATGTATTAACTATATATATAATATATATTTTTTTAAAACTTTATAGTATTTAAAAAAATCAGATTGGCAATTACTAATAGTGCTTTGTTTAAAACATATATATAGAGAAACCAGAGACGGTCTTCTTAATTAAATATATAATGGTGTAGTTTGAGCGGATGAAACCGCAGCCGGGTCGCTAGTGTTGTAACTAATTAAAAATGTGGACAAAGACCATAATAACATTTAACTTGCTATACTTTTTTTTTATAACATAACATTTATTTATGTATAAATTATTTATTAAAATTATAGACCAAGTTATATTATATATTAGTTTTCACATAGGTATAGCCTTCCTCAATAAATGGACTATGCAAAAAAGAAAAAAATCTACAGTAATTCCTAAGATTAGGCTTTCAACAAAACAAATTCTTCAGCTTTAGAGTTTCAGATTCTATTCTAAAATATAGATTAAAGTGACATATACATACCGGTAAATAGATCCACCAGTTGGCAAAATGGCGTTGTTCTCGCGACGCCATGAAAGCTTCGGCGGTGGGAAACCACCAGCGTAGCATTCCATTTGGGCACCTATAAATAAAAAAAAAAAAACTATCAAACAAATTTCAATTATATAATTTGCTACTTATATTATTATTAGATTTATTTTAAATAAAAAATTAAAATATAAATATTACAATTGGAATCGAACCCCATATAACCATATAACCATATTATATATATATATATATATATATATATATATATATATATATATATATATATATATATATATATATATATATATATATATATATATATATATATATCACATAAATTTTACATAATCAACCAAAAAAATCCCATCACTCCGAACTCACTTTCTCCTTCACTCGCAACAATAGACCGAGTGGAATTATCTGATATGATCGGAGGTCTGCGCACTTGCAATTCCACTTCAGCTGTAATCTTGTTGCTTACTGATAGGAGTACCTGGCATTGATACCATCCTGCGTCAGTTTCTTGTATGTCCTTGATCTGGACAAGGAAATATATTATCATAAGAGCTAGAACTGGTAGATCTCATTTAAATAGTTATGTATATATATTATTTATTTTATTAGTTATGTATATATATGGTAGGAAAGCAGACCCTGGCAATAGGCCGGGATAATGCTAAGTGGAAGAAGATATATAGAACTTAAATATTTTTTTGTCAAAATATATTATAATATAAAAGCATATTTCTGCGTATATACCTTGTAAGTATAAACATGTTAAAGCACATTTTTAAAAAGCTTTATTGCTATGTATTAAAAATAAAAATAAAAGTTGATATCATTTTCCTATTTATTATAAGGTAATTGTAGAGGCATATACATTATATATATTCAGCTGTAGATGAAACTAGTTAGATGATGTATGAAGCTTTTTGAGATTATCAGAAAATATTTAGTTAATATATATAAATCTGGTCTGTGTCATATTGTGTGAATACACTACTCTAAAGAACTAACTCTAAAATAGTCTGCATACATAGCAATACATAGCAATTCTAGAAGGTCACACCAATTAATTTATCGCTATTAGAGCCAATTAAACCAATTTTAAGATTCCATAGATGTTAATTAAGTAAATAAAAAAAATCTAGTTAATCTTGAGAATCATATTGGTAGAAATTGTAATTGAATTATATGAGATTTATTCGCTAAAAAAAAATAGATCAAAAGTCATCATCATTATCATGTCAGCCGGGAGACGCACACTGCTGGACAAAGGGCTCCCCCATTGAGCGCCATAAAGACCGGTCTAGATCACCCTTATCAATCGGATGGGGGTCCCACGTCGCGGGGGGCCTGCCTACGATACGTCTCAAAAATCAAATGTACTACATAGTTATTGAGTATGCTAGTAAGGTAAGTATATATTGAGTATACTTACCTTAAAATTTCTGGTCAATACGTTCGAAAAAACAATGAGAAAACGACCAAAAACCATAAAAACTCACCGAAAGCGTATAAGTTGCGGATGCTGCGTCGAATCTCAATGAAAATCTCGAATCTCTTATGATAAGACCAGAGTTGGATGATAAGGGCAGAATTTCTTGAGATCTAAGGCGATCATGTTTAAGCTGTAAAAAAATATTAAAAAGTTAGTTACATTAGAAAAATTAGGATACTAATATTTTATTTTTAATTCCCGACCTTAACATAGAGGTATTGTAAACATTATGTATACCATTATACCTCCCTATCAAAGAAAACGAGTCCATTATGCAAACAAAGAAAAGGTCGTATGGGGTTACCTCTTATCACTGACATTGATAAGAGCTGTTTACTTACACTTTAAGGACAAATACCAGTAGTTTTGTTTTCTCAATTAACTTATAACACAATAAAATATTGTTGACTGTAAACGGGACAGTGGGTTTGATTCCGCTTGGGGAGAATGAATTATCTCGAAATTGGGGCAAAAAGAGGAAAACGGAGTGTCTTAACACTCGGTTCTCTCTGTCTACCATGTGTTATGCGGGTTACAGCGTGGAGCTATTCCTTCCTTCTTGACTCATCCTTGACTCATCAATTCTTAACAATATGATCAACTTATCATGATAACTTTGGACACTTTATGAAATCCTCGATCTTAATATATTTGTATGTATATATAAAAAAAGATATGAATATAAAGAAAATAAGAACAGACAAACAAAACTACTTTAATAAAAATATATGACAATATCATAATAGATTATTTATTGACCGGATATTGAAACTTTAAAGCTTCCTGTATTTATATAGGTCAGTAGACACGACAGTATATATAACACCCATAGGGGCCATAGTAGTATTAAATACAAAATAAAAAGTTAGCGTTCCATGGGTTCACCGTGCCCATGGCGTTGTAGAAGCTCGGAAGCAGGACTTACGATCCAAGTGTAGGTTTAAGGAGCCTTTTAAAATGCGCATTCACGCTCGCCTCCATTGTCCGAGTCACTATCTCTAATAATAATAACCGCTATAAGTGCCTACTTATTTATTATATGCATTTATTTGTTATGTTAATATTTTAGAAGAGAGATGCAAGAATCCGTGGAATAGTAACATATGTATTTTCTACATACTTATACTTGGATTGTGATTTTTTTTTGTCAACCAATAGATCCTCGCTCGCGATAACGAAGATATATTGTGGCGTTGAGTTCCGCAACTAAATATGTAATGTCGTGGAATCTGCCGGTAATCGGACGGAGTGTTTTTAAACTAGATTCTCTCTGCCTATACTACCATATTCCTACTATATACGAGATACAGCGTGAAGCGGAGAAAAAAAAACTTTTATATAGGGACAGAGTACTTAGTAGTTGGCCACTCAATTGTTTTTTTTACTTACCCACAGAACAGGATAATCGTTGGCATAATGGACTGAACAGTCCAAGTCCACCTGACCCCCAATATCTCTGATCTGCTCTTGAGTTATATGAGATATCGTTGGCGTTCTTTGTCCATACGCTGAAAGTAAATAGAAGTTTATGTTAATGTACTAAAAACATAAGAGGCGCAGGATCAGTCTGTAACATCAATATGCATAGGCCTTTCACTGGAATAAAGATGAGATAAATAAAGAAGAGATAATAAAGAAAATGAGATTGTGAAGAAACATATATACCACTTTATATCGCGTAATTAATTATTAAATATTCTTTATTTGACATGTTGAAAAAAAATCAAAACTAATGTAATTCAGCTTACTAGCTACTAGTATACTCGTACAGTAATAAAGCTTTCCGCATTATATTAGCTGCAGGTATGTGCCAACGCGGGTTTTTGGTACTTCCATTACATTGAATAAAATAACTTATTATAAATTATTTATTCTTTTACCTAAGAATATAACACATGGTACATTTAGTAGCCTCCCACGACAAAAGGCATATCTAAAAGAATCAATATTTTTTCAAGCAAACCAGCATCAGGCTTATAATAATGGTATTAAAGTATAGATTCACTTTTACACTTGCCGAATCGTATATAAGCAGAACTTAGCCCTTGCGATAAAGAAGCTTTTGCTGTATTCAAAATTTTTGACTTAGATAACTTTTACTATGAGAGTGCAACATGTTTCTTTAGAATTTTATACTAGAGAAAATATTTCACTATAAAATCTTTCTTTGTGCAAGTTTTCCATAAAGTCTAGACGCCAAAGCTTGACAGGGCTTAGTCTGGTACCCTATAGTTGCAATATGCTTGATCATACCATACACTATAGTTATAGGTTCGAATAAATTATTTGTCGTATTTTTATTATTTGTATATTTGTTAATTTCGGAAATGGAATTACGAAATGTCTTTTGTTAAGTTGAAAAAGAAGTGAAGAAGTTTCATGAAGGTCTCTACCCTACAAAATATATACATATATGAGAAGTGCTTACAATAGCACCTCAAAATATGTAGATAATTAAAAGATGACATCTTCCAAAATCTTTTTTTAATAATATTCATAGTACTGTTATCACATATACATTCAAAGTACTTAAGTACTTACTACTCAAGTAAGAGAGGTTAGGTGACGCATCAGTTGACTCTCAAAAACATGGTGTTTGAATAAATTGGTTGCCCTGCTAGGCTAGATAAAACATGAAGCTATGTAGTTAATCCTATCCATATTAACTAAGGATAGACAAAATGTTGTATAAAGCATTTCAACACAGTATGAGGAAGAGCTCATGGCTTAGTGGTCAGTGCTTGGACAGTTTCCATGAGCCGCGGGTTCAAATCCGGTGAAAAAATCAATTACATTAAAAACAACTTTATAACAACAACTTTATACAGTGTGATGTTGAATCAAGATATGTGACAAGCATTGAATCTAAAGTGGCAGAGAGTATTAATAATTCTAATTTCCTGCTTTATAATTTTTTTTAATCTAAAGTTGACATAAATAAATATAGACATACTAATGCAAGCTTCGCTTGTTTAAATATAATTTGTTGTTATCCTAATAATTAAAGAAAATTTTGTATATTGTTTACAATATTATCATATTATACTTTAAATAAAGTGCTATTAAGTTATTTGGACAATATTTGATTACTCCCAATGGATATGGGTTCAATTTGTAATAGAAAAAGGTTTTTTTTTACTGAATAGATTAAAACTGAATATGAAATAGACTGAATTGATTTAAATATCTGCTGGTATATGAGGTTAGGATGGAGGAAGATAGGTTAGGTTATAAGTTCAAACCTATCAAAATATTAATAAACTTATAAATGTTATAAGTAGTTAATTCGATTTTTAAGATGATTACATTATTATTATTAATTAAAATGGAATTATAAAGGAAATTTTTAAGAATAGCTAAAGATGCAAAATATGATAGATGTCCATTTACTTTGATAATTTATAAAAAAAAACAAACTTAATAGTTTAATAATAAATATTTAGAATGTTCATATTTTCAAATTATAAAGAAAACATGTCATCTAACATGTTGGACAAATATTTATAAGTAAATACAAGGCCATATTGTCATAAATCAAATTAAGTACATTTAATTTAGATCTAATCACATTCAACTTCACTCAATTCACATTCACATCAAATATATGTATTATTAAACAAATGACTATAGAGGGTAAATTTTACTGTCATACTATCGGCTTTTGAAATCAACCCTTCTTCCTGTCGATGCAATGAAGCGCGAAATCGATCGATAATTTGCATACCCGCTTTACTATGTCACCATATTTACTAAATTTCTTATATTAATAAATTGTTTTTAGGTAAAAAAAAAACGTTACGTACGTACAGTAAAGGCAAAATACGCCATAATTTGCAACAACTACAGAAATATATTATTGTGTATAACATTTGTAATTCGATATATAATTTGTGTTACATATTCGTTTTATAAGGAATATAACTGTAAATCCTTTTGAAAATAATAAATAGGGTGTGTCGTATTCGTCACAAGTAGTAAACACTAACAATTGAAATTGTTTTTGTCTTTCAAAAGGACTAGTTTACCCAGTATTTATTGCTTTAAATTACAAATTAAGATATATTATATTTAATCTAACTCACCAATTGACGAAATGAAGAGAACTTGTATGAAATATTTGAAATTGAAAAATGCCATTATAAATAGACGCTCACAACTTAACACGACAAATATCGCGATTAAACTTTCGTTGTACGATTTTGAATGGAGCGTGGTGAGATGCGTTCCGTTCTACGTATATTTGAATGAATGAATTTACAATTTTTATAAATATTTAATAAAATAAAAAAGAAAATAAAGATAATGCTAATTTAAATTAAATAATATATTTCTTTTATATATTATACATACTATAATAATTTTATACATATCTTTTCTCCTGTATTTATATATTTTTAGCTTTATATTTTGATGATTCAGACTCTTTAGTTGGATTCATTTTGGAATTAATAATATTACTATTAAATGTAATTTTTAACATGTTTGTGTGATGTTATGTAATCTTGAAAAAGTATTTAATTGTGTATGCATTACAAACACTTTTAACTTAATTTAATAATGTTTGGTAATAAAGTATTAATTTCATGATACAAGATGGCGCTGTTTGAGTTCATAATTACGTATGTAAAACATTACAATGTGAGTTTTATAATTTATTTAATTTTATAAACCTTTTATATATCAAAATATCAATGATAAATGTCCATTGTCCAAATGTACATTTCATGAATTTTAGCTGATTATGGTTGCTTATGAGATGTTCTAGATCTATTAATTTCAAATTTAAAAGAATAATGCTTAACACTAACTAGTAACTACTAATAACATTTATATTTCCTATAGCTTAGCTGATATAAATGTTATAGTAGCATTTCCGTATTTCTTATAGTTCAGCTGGTCTATCCAAATCTATTATATCTAATCTAATAATGAAATCTAATAAATCTATTATAGCTTAGATTCTGCCCAGGCCTAACAGGTATACGACAAAAAAGGTTTAATCAAATTCGTCAAGTATAGCCGAACAAAGAGACAAACATACAAACAGACAGACAAGCATGTTAAAAGTCATAGATACGTAATGTATTAGTATTTTTATATCTCATCATCTATAATATATAGATTATCGAAAAGTAAGGCTTGTAGTATTTCGTTATAACGATCTCGTGATCTCTCTGCCTTGCTTGAGCACGATACCCACTCGGTGAACGGCGTTAAGATCCGCCACTCAATACGCAATATCTTAACACTAGGTTCCTACGGCTTCCCCTGCCTACCTAAGTGCCTGCCTCCCCCATCCCCACCCCTGCCTGCTAAGTGCGGGATACAGCGTGAAGCTAAAAAAAACTAAAGTACTCAAAAACGAGCTTAAATAAAAAAAAAATATCATAAAAAAACATAAAGCGTAGGTTTATAATTCTCTAAAAAAACGTATCTGAAAAGAATAATAAAACACAATAGGTCTTAACGATATGGATTATCACACATTTTATAAAGTCACCAGATAAGATATGTATTTGTAAATATTTTGTTTCTCACATAATATTATATATAGTAGCCAGTACCAAAATTTATTTATGTTTGTCAAGTTAAATGGTAATGTTTTTTTTTTAAATATCTCTCTAGTATCCGGCGTTGAGTTCCGTTTAACACATTAGGTGAACTGTGTGTACTTGAACTGGTAAGCAGAAAACGGAGAGACTTAACTATACACTCCAGTGGCGAAGTCTCGATTTAACACAATTCTCATCGGGTTACCTTTTGTAAATCTTATAAAATATACATTAACAACAATCCCACTATAAATCAATTTTATTTCATGCAATAGAAACTAAATAAACTTTCACAACTTATCAAATATCAATTTTTATATTATCCTTATTGAATAAATGGTTTTTACGTTATTTTCGACGCCAGCTTACCTTTAAAAAATCACACTCTTCGCCACGGATGGGTTCCCTTTGCCTAATTGAAAGAAAATCTCTTGTACTTTCCGTCATAAGCGAGAACCACTGATAAATATTCCGTTCTCCATTTTGTTCTGAGTAGCAGTAACCCAATGCTATCTTCGTCTAATCAATTCAAGAAAGTTGTAATATTTTAATAGTGGGCTACATTAAATTTTAACTAATAAAATATAGCCTGTTTCAGTGTTTCAGTAAATAGACTATCCGACACACAAATAATATTTCAATACGAAACCAGTTCCTGAGATAAGAGCGTTCAACCAAGGAAACTCTTCATGTTTATATTGTAAGTAAGTAAGTACTCGTAGATATAGATTTTAACATGTCCGCAAAAAATTGAAAGAAGTTACACATATGGAATTTGGTGCCTTGAGCATAAATAATAGATAAATTCTGAAAATTTCTGCAGGAATGGGATAAAATGAAATTTTACATTGATCCCGCCATGGCGCAGCGGCACGTCTGACTGTACAGTTGTGGGCTCGATTCTCTCCCGAAGGAAGGTATTTTCCTCGCTCTGGTAAGAAATCAGAACACGTAATTGAGTTCCGCCACACAATATGCATTGATACCCTAGTAGTTCTTGCCTGCCCAAGCTGCCACCCTGCGTTTGCTTGGACCCTGCTTCCAAGCAAACGAACGGGCTATAATTTGTTTTTTCATGATGTTTTTTTTATTTCTCTGAGGTAGATAGAGTTGCTTATAGGCCCACCTTCTAGTCAATATTTATAATATATTAAAAATAAAACTAAATGTATGTCCTACTCTAAAATGCTTCATATAAATTAAACTCAATGGTATATTTATTGCCTTTACAGATTTGAACCTTGACCCATCGCTAAATAGAGCAAATCAACAGCAAATAGCACCAGGGTTTAAACTAGTTAAATATAATTATAATCATATGCTGTGTAAAAACAAAGTAATAATATTATATACAACTGTTTATTCTAGGGGGTCTATGTTTTTGTATGGGACATGTAAATTAATATAATATGAGTGGTCACCGTGGTCACCGTGGTCACCGAGCAACTAAAGAAATGTTTTGATAAAGAAGGGGAACTGAAGCTGGTAATTTTCGGCCCCCCCCCCCCTTTTTGACATGTTTTAAATTATTTTTTAATGACGACATTTCTTAGTTACGTTCTATGTAATGTCATCTTTTTTTTGGAAATCCGACGTTTCGAACACTTTGCAGTATGACGACTCATGGGTAGTCTGCGGTGGCGTACGTCTGTCTGTTGATACAATTATTATATCAAACTAAAGCCAAGGGTTCCTGAACTGGCTCATGTACTGCCGTGGATTCCTGCAAAATGAGCTGACTATATCCTGCTCTGGTGTGGTGCGTCATCTCTATTGAAATTACGATATTTTTGTATTTACAAAGCATTACTATCTATCTTTATGTGGGTGGCTTATTGGTCTTCCCACAACGCTGGCTGCGAACTGGCAGCTTGTTCTGATGAAAGTCTCTTTTCACCAGCCAAAGCTCGTTCCCTAGATTTTCAGAGTCGTAAAGGCGGTGGGCTCTATATACAACCCATGCTTTAGAATTTTTCCTTAAACCACACCAATATTGAAATGCAAACCAAAGATGGCAGATTCAAATCTGAATTTTAACATAGCTGCGCTGAAGTACCACTTAAAATGTAGCCTCGAATTTTGCGGAAAGCGGAGAACAGAGTATCTCAACACCAAATTCTTCAGCCTAATCTGCTATATGCGGGATAAAGCGTGAAACTAAAAAAAAAACACTAACTTGTTATTTACATCATTGCAATAAACAATATTATGGTCACCATACTGTTATGTAAGGAAAGTGAGATATCACACGTTCAGATACACTTTGGATTTGATAAACAGCGGACCACATTGTAAGTTCGACTATTTACTAATTAGATTAGTCTAGTAAATAAGTATTTTTTTAACTAGCTTTATCCCGCATAGAGAGAGGCAGAGAGAGGAGAACTCTCTCTGCTAGAAATCCAGCCTGTATTGAGAGGCGAAGTTCTACTCAGTACTTCGTCTACACAAACAGAGAACGTAACTAATTTCGCCTAGTAAATATCATTTGCGTAGTCATTGCTCAAATAATAACAACTTGTCGCATTATTATATTATTTTGGGAGAGAGATAGAAATAGGACACTTCGTTTTTATTCTTTTAATATAAAAAGAAACACCTGTTCATTTCTAGCTAAGTAGTACTATATATACAGATAATAATTAAAGTGTCTGTGGATCTTGGATTTCATTTAAAAATCAAATTCATGTTTCAAATATTATTTAACTTTACATTTCTATTAATTAATTCTAAGTTAGGTCGTAGGCATACTTGATTGTAATGACTATATTAAAAGTTTCAATAATCATGAAAAAAATTAAATTTACATGATTAATTTAACAGCGTAATTTTTTTATGAAGGTAAGCCGGTGTCGTATTTTGTTACTTAAATATGAATTGTTATTTACATACTACTTAATAAGATTTAAAATAAAGGTAAACCAGATGAGAATCGTATTATATGGACACTTCACCACTGATAAATACATATCTATGAATGAATATTTCCCATAGTGAGATTTGAAACTACTTAATTCAACACCAAATGTAGTATGGAGCTATAAAAGCGTCGAACTGAGTGTCTTGGCTCTAGGTCCTGCATCTTCGTCCTCTGGTGCATGCGGGATACAGCGTGAAGTGGGACTAACTTATCACTATATTTTCTGAAAACTAAAACTAGTAACTTACTTTTTGGTAAAAGTGCTAAATTACGAGTTTCAATAAGGAGTGAAGCTTCTACCGTCGAGTTTACAGTTATCCCACTGCGCTATCACGACCTATCCCGCTCTTAGAAGGCTAGGCAGAGGGAACCGTAGGCTCAAGGAACCTAGTGTTAAGACACTCCGTTCCCCGCTTTCCCGCCTTTCGATGCATTGCGTGTTGAATGGCGGTACTCAACGCCGCGCTATGCCTTTTAATTATAACTTGTTATTTATTTTTTTTTTTATTTTACACGCATATAATAATATATATTTAAATGTTTTTAGCAAAAATCTCTTCAAACATGAAGGCAATAGTATTCAACGGTAGAGATTTATCACTAAAATACGATGAAAACTATCCAATGCCGAAAATTATTGACGACACTGACGTAATTGTCAAAGTTGAGTACTCGGGTGTATGCGGAACTGATTTACATATTATACAGGTAAGGCAAAAATAATTTAGTACAAAACATATGTACAACATATGAGAACATGCTGTATAAGTTACGAGTGTATAAGTATTTCAATGTATGTAGAAAGTTTCTGAGATTAGCGCATTCAAATATACTCTGAAGCTTGATTAAAAAAAATATATATATATAGAAAAAAGTAAGTAAAGTATCGATTAATCTACATTCTAAGGTACTTTAAAAACATTTCTATTTTAAAACATATGATATATATATATATATATATATATATATATATATATATATATATATATATATATATATATATAATATATATATATATATATATATATATATATATATATATATATATATATATATATATATATATATATATATATATATATAAATGTAGTACATATATGTGTTAAATATATAAATAAGTGACATTTGCCGTCGTGGCGCAGTGTTGCGACGGTTGAGTTTAAGCAGGTACTATCCTGGGGGCGTATTCTGTATATAGAAGGGGGTGGAAGCCTTGTGTTCAGTATTACGATACTCCGTTCTCCATTTTAAGCCTCTTTTTAGAGATTTTGCGAAATTCAACGCCAGGCATTTCGTCTTATGAAGTGAATATGATGAATAATCC
>JAXRJS010000001.1:77500-82500 GCA_037127375.1 Dione juno
CGACACAACTTAAACTGTAATTGTATAGAGCTTTTGCATGTATTATTAGAGAAGCAAGTTCAAATCCACGTTAAAATTTCTATGTCAATCAATTCTCTCTCCCTTCTTTTTTTGTTCAAATAACAAAAGCTTGAATATTATTTCAACAGGTGTAGGCAAAGTGATGGAGATAAGCTTTAACTACCTCCGTCATGGAGGCAAATACGTTTTATTCGGTTGCTGTCCTCCAACACATCAAGCGTCGTAAGTATATAGTTTTATTTATATATATATATATATATATATATATATATATATATATATATATATATATATATATATATATATATATATATATATATATATATGTGTAGGTAATTTACTTTTATTTTGAATAAAAGCACTGAACATTCAGAAAATTATTTATAAATATATATTATTATATAGTAAGTAGTTTCTCCGACTGCGTACGTTTGTATAAACATAGAGTGGTTAGTTTCGAGAATAACGACGGAAAGTAGACTCATTAATACCTACATATCTCTATCATGGTACGGAGCGGAGCGGAGAACTCACTGTATTTAAGTATTTTTTAGTTCAATTTAAAAAATTGTATGTTTCAAGCAGATTTTTTTAAATAAAAATTTCTTAACAACACCTTAGGTAACATTTTATACTTTATATTTACCATTACAGAGTGAATCCTTATCAAATATACGATAAGGAATTGACGATAATTGGTGTGAAAATAAACCCCTTCAGTTTCCCAAAAGCAATTGGATTATTAAAAGCTATGGGAAGCAGGTAATGTATTTCTATGGCTATTTAAATCTATATTTTGTTATCTATAGGTATATTGACACGCTAACGGCTAATTTGGACCCCTTTTTTAACAAATATTGTATGTAAGAAGTAATATTACATATATTACTTCTTTCCTAAATTTTATATGGTATAGGAGTGAAGTCGATATTTTTTTTAAATTATATATTGGAAATAGTTTAAATTAATAAATTAAATATAACATACAGTACTATATGTTGACAACGTACACTTTTGTATGTAGTGATTGATATACATTTTGCTATGTCTATTTATATCACAAAAAATCATATAAAACTTATATTTGTGCGTTCGTTCTTTCAATTTTATCATGAAATTGATAAGGAACCATCGGTGCGGGAATACCACTCACACTTGACCGATATTTTTTATTATATATAAAATATAAATGTATACTTGATTGATAATAACGACGATTTATAAAATAATAGCCATTCCTTTTTCATCATTACATTTAACGACCATCCTATATAGCATCATAAAATGTGATGCCCTTCAAAATTTTTATAAACTTCGTTATATAGGGTGTATACATAATATTGGTTAATTTACAGGTATTTGGACTATGAGAAGCTCGGTGTCAAAACCTACCCCTTATCGGGTTACCAGGATGCCTTGAAGGATTTGAAACATGGAAACATATCGAAAGCTATATTTAAAATTGATTAAATAACATATAATGCACAAAAATATACATACACAAACATATACCGCTCACCGCTTCCGCTTCCCGCTTCACCCCTAGCGAGGTAGCCAGAGGGAGCGAAACGTCAAACGCTACCTACACTACATACCTCTTTCGCCTCATCCACTGTCATTGACCTCTTTTTAAGTGACATTCTTCCAGTATCTTCGACACTGTGCTCTCGAAGATCAACTGAGATCCCTCTCTACCTCTCTTCATGATCCAAACCCAAACCCAAACCACCCGAAAAATTTTATATTGTTAATTAATTGTTAATATATCTAAACAATTGTTTTTGTTGTATGTATGTACGAGATTTTATATGTAAATGTAGTAAAAGTATTTTTTTTTAATTTTTCCTTTTTTTTATTTTTATTAGTATTATGCACGCGGCATCGCACGTGTGATCGATACGCCTATATATTTCTGTTTCATTCATTCAAAATTGTAGTTTTTTTTTTACAAAGTAGAAGTTACTAGTTTAGACAAGTTATTTGTAGTTCAATTTAATTTAACATCGGTAACCGGTTAAGTGGTAGCCTGTAGTGCCAGTGGTTAATTTGGTAATTTTGACTCTTCCCGTAGTGTTTGAAATCCAGATGGAAAGCTCAATCGATATTAATAAAAAAAATTAGAGTGTCCGTTTGTGATAAGAAAATAACCGCTTTTTACTACATCATCATCATCACATCAGCCCATTTTTGTCCACAGCTGGACATAGGCCTCCCCCAGGGTGTGCCAGAGATCCCGATCCTCCGCCTTCCGCATCCAGTCAGTGTCGAGAGTTTTTATTACATGCATATGAATATATCGTACTCGTATAAAACTTTTGTCTGTCTGTCTGTTTGTTCCAGCTACTTTCTAAAACGGCTGGACCAATGTTGACGGGACTGTCATTGACAGGTAGCTGATATAATAAGGAGTAAATTAGGCGATTTTCATTTTACAAAAAAAAAAATATTGGATTAAGGTAAATACGAGTGTACGGAACATGTACAATGTGATCTCATGTAACATATAGAAAGCGGGTCGCTCGTGCTAAATTAAAAAAAAATTAATAGGATTCCGTTCACAACTTTGCCTACAATAAATAATATACATTACATATATACAGCCTCTCTCGTTTATTGGTAAAAACCGCATCGAAATCCGTTGTTTATTTTAAATAATATCCTATATCGTTGGATTTTGTGTTGCATTCTACAAAGATATACTATAGGGAAACAAATAGGGTATCATGGCACAGAGGGAACGGAAGAGGGAAAAAAGCGCGGCGTTGAGTTCCGCCACTCAACACGCAATGCCTCGTAAGGCGGAAAGCGGGGAACGGAGTGTCTTAACACTAGGTTACTTGAGCCTGCGGTTCCCTCCGCCTACCCCGCTATGTGCACTTTTTTTTCTTTAGCTTCACTCTGTAGCCCACAGTGTGAAGCTAAAGAAAAAAAATGAATAATGAAATTGCTATAATTATTAATCAGGCAGAAAATCAATCAGGATAAATACATGGTGTATCATAAAGTATGACCTTTCAATATAAATTGGAATATATGTAGATTTTTATTTAAAGATTGATAGATGTTCCGACACACACGAAGACAACGGTATAATAAAAATGTAAAAAAAACATTAAGCTCAATGACAAAAAGGCCTACCTTGGTAGTTGGTTCAAATTTATGGTTTAATTTTATAAGCTAAATAAAATAAAAATAATTACGTTTAATTTTACGTATCTTTTCTCTCTTTATATATTAACTAGCTATTTAAGAGTATTTTAATAATGGGATTTAAATCGACAGTAATCGCTTTCAATTTTAAAGTTGTAACTGCTCTATAATTATATCTTCAAGAGGATATTATGATATACATAAAACGTAACTCGACATGAAACGTAACTCGACGCCGTGCCTCACCTCGATTCACCTCGATAGCCTCTTATTCAGTCATCAATTTCCATGCCATCAGGCCTCTTTTCCCCACAATTTCGAACCACTACCACCATGGTATACCATGAAATATTTCTCAATGTCAACATATACAAAAGACATTTATAAAAACGAAGCAAGTATCGCGTCGTAGGCGGCACAATAGGCAGATCGTGTTTTTACTACTGACCCAGTGACTTTTAATAGTATTGTATACAGTTAGAGCGAGATATTTAGGTACTTCATTGAATATATAAATACATAAAGATAGGTATAGTTTCACGCTGTATCCCGCATATAGCGGGATAGACAAAGAGAGCTCAGAGTTCAAGCACTCCGAACCTCCACACTCGTCGCCAAATTTTCGTGATTGCGTGTTGAGTGGCGGAACTCAACGCTGCGCTTTGTCTTGTTGTTACCAGGGCGAGATAATTAAATAATTGTGTCGACTGAAATCGAACAGTGAGTACCAGGACACCATAACTAGCGAGGAGAGCTAAAGAGTGGCGCTACCCATAGAGTATACATGGTATAGAATGTAGTGTGAAACTTCATTGCCTGTCTTTTGTAGAAATCGAACCCGCGACCATCGCATTTACAGTCTGACACTGTGCAGTTGCGCCACACTTATATATCTTTACTTACTTCAAAAAAGCAGTATATATATACCATTTAAAGTTATTTATGTATAAGTACTTTTAGAAGATTAAAAAATAAATATAAATTGTGAAAATATAATATTTGCAAACGCAAGCTTACGGAACTGCTCTACAGATGTCAATAAAACTTTTATTTTTTCGACTTTAGGTACTATTATATTTATAATGTAGATATTAGGCCTGTGAAGGATAAATGGTATAATTTATATGGAAGACTGGAACACATGATGAAGAACTCTATAAAGAAACAAGTAGATCCCTTGTCTAAGGTTTACTAGCACAACTTGCTGAACGTGATCATCATGGAAGGTCGAAGGAAATCCAAGAGTTCAAACATATGACATATGGAACTCCAAACACCAGGTTAAACTAAAATTAATATGGATGTGATATTGATAGAGGTCATAAGGCCAACGCCTAAGGATTTGAAGGTTTAGGCACCTTACTTGGGTACCTAGTACTTTCTTGTACTTATCAGTAAGTAGCAGCTACCGACGACTTCTTACGTGTGGACTTTTTTTATAGCATAGCATAGCATAGCATTTATAGCATATAGCCTGATGTTGATGTGATATGATATAGCCTATAGCCTTCCTCAATAAATAGACTATTCAATACAAACATAGTTTTCTTATTTGAGCCAGTCGTTCTTGAGATTTATGTTATTTGTTATATTAAGTACAAGTCTAACACTCACTTCTAAAACTAAGTGATCTTCCTTGTCACCAATAGCGTATAATGGTTTTCCATTTATTATATGTGAATAATAATATATTGGGCCAACTTTCATACATACATACACACATACATACATACATGCGTATTTAATGAATCATCCGTGACATTTAAGATTTAACTGTACAGAGATTCGATCTGCACGACAGGGGTATGAAACAATTGCTAACGGACTTA
>JAXRJS010000001.1:87500-102500 GCA_037127375.1 Dione juno
GTAAGATAAATCGACATAGAGATCCACAACTCAGGTGGAAGGAAGACGAGTATCTGAATGTGAATGTAAATAGGAGTTCGATTCTTACTTGGGGTAAGTACATTATCTCTCTGGTCTCTGGTACCATCACCACTCAACACGCAATGTCTAGAAAAGGAGAAAATGAGGAACGGAGTGTCTTAACTCTAGGTTCCCTCTGTCTACCCTGCTAGATGCGGGATACAGCGTGAATCTAAAGACTACAATTTTAATTATATTTTATGATTTTGTGCCTTTTTTTTCTATAATCTGATGCAACTGCGTAGTACAATAAATAAGCATTATACACATTCACCCGTGTCTAGGTCTGTAGCGTCCGCAAAACATATATAGCATCGATTAAAATTCTTCATTGAAATTGGTACGTAGCTAGATTTGAATCCGCACCACTTGTATAATGTCTAAGCGCTCCAGACAATTAAGTCAATAATTAATTAGTTATACTTATATCTTCTTACCAAATAATTAATTAATAATACTTACATCTCTTTTTTTCTTGTATTTTAAGGAACACTTTTTCAGCTTTATGTCTAGCGTGATAACCAGAGAGGATGGAATGCCAAACACTGCGGCCCATACATACCTCTTTCACCTCGTCCACAGTCGTTAACCTCTTCAAATAAAAAAAAGAAACTGCATTGCACTTAAATAGTAATACATAGTTCGTATTAAATATATATATATATATATATATATATATATATATATATATATATATATATATATATATATATATATATATATATATATATATTATATATATATATATATATATATATATATATATATATATATATATATACATGTCCACAAATTTTTAACCTGACTTTTCCGCCACTATCTTCTATATACTGTATTCTCGGAAGTCAATCGAGGTCTCCCCATCGAGGAGGTGTTAAGAGCAATAAGATTGCATAAAAAAGTACTATATTTTAAAATCAAATAACACTTTAGCAGGATTTGAACCCCAATACAAAGTAAATGATAGTTAATAATTAATGACAATTAAATAAAAATGTCATTATAATTTTTTATGTCAACAGTATTTACCTATTCGTCCTTTGCACATTTTTTCAGATTATAGGTCAAAGTTACAAAGATAAGAAAAGTTATGTGAATGAAATTGGGACGCTCGTTAAGGCGGTGATAGCCGGTTCGAATCAGTTTGTTCAGTTAAAGTGAAATTATGTTGTTTAAGGAAAATCGTAAAAAAATACATGTGTAGTTTTTTATTACTAGCGACATTGTGGAAATCTCAATATTGTTCTTAAGGGATGCGTCGCGTATGATTTGGCTGTAAAAGTAACTTACCTGGAACGATAAAATAGAAAAATAAAAAAAAAATAAAATAAATAATAATAAAATATATATATATATATATATTATATATATATATATATATATATATATATATATATATATATATATAGAAAAATTAAAAAAAATATATATATATTTTAAGTTTTCACAGTCAGCTGTGGCTCAGCGGCACAGTGTCTGACTGTAAACTGGTTCATCTCCAATACTATCTTTAGAAAGATAAAGCAATGTTGGGTTGGTGCATCACTCAACACGCACGGAGTGTCTTAACACTTCATTCATATGCCTATCCTGCTATATGCGGGATACACATTATTTTTTTTATATAAGTCTTCCGTCACACCAACTACTACTATACTTTCCCCCTCAATTTCGATACATTAATCATAGAGTATATATTATCTAACTTCAAAAAGATGAGAGAGCGGAGAAAAGTGCCACTTGACCAACAATAGTGCATATAAATATAATAAAAATTGAAAACAAAACCTCCTCTTAACAAAATATGCAATAATATATGTCATTACAAGCGTGTAATACAGAAATATATCGACATATTAACATAGCAGTGATAACGATTGACATTGGTACACCATGTTGTGGCTCATATGTAATATATCTATGTATGTATATATACATATATATATATATATATATATATAAATATATATATATATATATATATATATATATATATATATATATATATATATATATATATATATATATATATATATATATATATATATATATATATATATATATATATATATATATATATATATATATATATATATATATATATATATATATATATATATATATATATATATATATATATATATATATTATGTTTTGCTTGCATGTACCTCGTACCTCGTGAGCAAATGATGTTTTTCTTTGAATTTGAAATGGTTGCAGGTTTTATTCTCAGTGGGGGGAAAGATTTATGTCTTGAAAATTAGTTGAAAAAGGGGGGAGAGGATCTGAAATTAAGTTAATTTCCTTATTATAGAACTATTTAGCATATTTTAGATGGAAAATGGTGTTAAAACACTCCGTTACTATTAAAGAGTAATCATTCTTAACTGGACCTCTTTCGTTTCGCGCAATGTTATAATTGACCTCTTTATATTATATGTCCTCCGGGTGGTCCTCATGGTTTTAAATGAAATTCCAATAGAACTATCGATAATGATTTCGAGGGTCGAAAATTTCCATTGAAGTTTGGCAGGAAATTAACTTACTTATAGTATAAATAAAAGAAAAAGTCTGAAAAATTGTAAATATATACATATAACATTACAAACTTACATATGTAGTTTACTTCATACAAAATTAATGCATGCGACCGCAAATTTAATTTCGTCAAACCTGACTTTCCAGTACCTATCATGGATGCTGTGATTTCAAAGATAAATAAGTATCCAATTCCGTTTTCATTTTCAACTCTAATTATTACCATTTTTTCTTTAATTTCAAGTCTAATTTTTTAAAATGTTCTATATTTTTCTAAATAAAAACCATTTTGGTATATAGTATTATTATTAATAATAAATAAGCGTGGGCTCAACCTGGACAATCATATTAATTCTCCCGCTTTGGAAAGACAAGTGGGGGGGAGATCAGTTCCGCCACGCAACACGCTATGTTCCGAAAATTGGACGGAGACGGGTAACGGAGTGTCTCAACACTAGGTTCCCTCCATCTATCCTGCTATATGCGGGATACAGCGTGAAGCTGCCTTTTTATTAATCATTATTCATACAAATCAAACTTATTAATCGATTAAGCGTAACAGCTAGCAAATCAGGGCGTCACTAATAAAAATAGATGCACGACCCAGTATGCAAATTTAAAAATAATATAACTAGTACTGGACTTAGTTCGCTATATATATATATATATATATATATATATATATATATATATATATATATATATATATATATATATATATATATATATATATATATATATATATATATATATATATATATATATATATATATATATATATATATATATATATATATATATATATATATATATATATATATATATATCCGTCTTTTCACTTATATGTCAAAATTTGCTGAAAATGTAGATAATTAATAAAGAGTTAAATGAATTTTCATGGATCAAGAATAAAAACTTATTTAAATTCACAAATTAATAATAAATTATTTTAATATAGACAAATAGACAATCATGTTTAAATCAGATTAAATACGTACATACATACAAACAAATGTATGTATGTATGTATGGCAAAAGATGCATCATCGAATCAAACTCGTGACCCACATACCGTGTCGTTTGGCATTGTGTAAAAAAATAAAGCTCCACATGTACACCGCATTTCGGCTGAGATTGTTGTTTCGTGTGCACGTTTCCATACGTTGATTAAAAAAAAATAACTGTCTGTCACTTTGATTTTTTTTTCAAATTTGATAAATAATCTGTGGTGGATAGGCGTTTTTGGTGTTTGAAATTGACGCTCACATTTTAAATTTTTATATCGCTACAGATTATAAAAATATATTCCAGTAAAATAAAATTGTTATTACAATAGAAGGAAGTGGTTTAAAAAAAAAAGTGAACAAAATGCAATTAATAATCTTTTGTATTGTATTAATAAAACTAGCTCTATGTCAAAATACGTTCGTGAATAAAGTAAATCATATTGAATATTATAAAAACAGAACACGCCCTTCGAAGGCGTTCAATAGTTTTTCTGTCAATTATTTCAATCAAAACTCTATAAAAGAAAAAAGTAAGGACAAAGTGCAATGTGGTACTAGAACAGTGGATTTTACACTGCGAAGGGGTAAGATTGTAGGAGGATCTGAAGCTCCATACGGTGCATTTCCTTGGCAGGTAAGCAACAGTACATTAATATATATATATATATATATATATATATATATATATATATATATATATATATATATATATATATATATATATATATATATATATATATATATATATATATATATATATATATATATATATATATATATATATATATATATATATATATTATATATATATATATATATATATATATATATATATATATATAGATATATATATATATATATATATATATATATATATATATATAATATATATATATATATATATATATATATATATATATATATAGTATATAGCAAATATATTATATAAAAAAGCTTCGTCTACATGGGAAAGTAAATTTAAAGAAAAGTTATTTTATAGTATAAAATATTTGAATAAAACAAACTCTAAATATTAAATAACACTTACCGTAATAAAATGGTGAAAATTGCATTTGAAAATGACTTACGTTCCTAAGATAAGCGTGCACAAATGCACGGACAAACAAACAAAAAAAATTATAATACTGTTTTTTTTTTAAATATCAAAATATTTTTATTATATATAAAGATATAAAGATATAGATATATAGATAGATATAGTTAATTATATTACGTAGTGTTCAATATTAAAAAAAAAAACATCTAAACAAATCAATCGATAGATCTATTAAAACTACGATATCTCATACAATTTTAACACTTCCCTACTCCCTTAGGGGTTTTCTAAAATACATTTTTAAGTCTAAGTCACCTTACGCTCGGCAATTATATATTTGCAAAATTTTGAGACTCTAGGTTCAGGTCGGTTTGCGCTGTGGGTTTCTGGGTACATCTGGATATTTCTTTTTTCGAGATGAGAAAAATCTGTTATTAATTTTTTTTTTCACTAAAATTAACACGCTAGGATTATAAATATTATAATTCCATAATTGTAAAAAAAGTTAACGTAGCAGGATTTGAACCCGCAACTACTTGACAGTATCTCAAAGTTAAATTAAAAAAAATTAGGAACTTCTTAATTCAATTCCAATAAATTTGAGTTTTTATTCTGAAAAACTTAAAGATATATGCAAATATACTGAAATGTGTAACATCATATCTCTATCATATCTATATCTATACTAATAAAAGCTACCAAGTTTGTTTGTTCGAGCACGCTAATCTCAAGAACTAGTCTTTCGAATTAAAAAATATATTTTGTTGTTACATAGTTCATTAGTTGATAATGGCTATAGGCTATATTGTACTTATATTTTTTATATAATCTATTTTACCTACATACCTCTCAATTATTTCCATGGCTAAAAGAAGCTAGAGTTAATAATAATAATTATTAATAAAATAATATATTTTTTTTATAAGGACTGTTTACAAAACAACACCCCTTATATATTTGGGTTCAGTCAGATTTTAAAATAACTTCTATAGAAGTAATAAAAATTAACTTGTTTAACACAAATAAGAAAATATACGAGTTAAAAAAAATTATGTTAATGACAATAGCTATAGGATAAAAAACAATATAAAAAAACTTAATAAAAAAAGCCTATAAAAAATTCTGTAACCGTCTCATCAACGCATGGCTTAGTGGTCAGAGCGCGTAGACGGTTTCCGTGAGGCGCCGGTTCAAATCCTGGTACGTTCGAATTTTAATATGCTTTCTTTAAGTATTTTTATATGGTTAGTGTGGATTAACACTCTAAAATATTGCTTTTGAAACTTTGCTTTCGATAGCTGTAGCGCCGTTTTCTAACCGGCCCGTAACTTTTTCCCGCTCTTTTAACTTAATTGGTTATTATATTGTAACTTTTTAATAAATTACAATCAAGTATCCTCTTTACTTTTTGGCTAGAGCTTTTCAAAATGAGATCATAGCTTATTTTATTATTACTGCTATGTATAGCTGTTATATATTAATATATAATATAATGAGGTGTAGGTTCAACGTTTGTCACAAATGATTTATGTTGTTGGACTTTTTTTTTTAATATACACTGAACTAAGATTATTTGTAAAGAATTAAGATCAATTTGCTAAGTGGAATTTTTTTATTTACATTTTTTTAAATATGGAGTAATAGATTAGAGCTGTAAATGGCATAATTATTTGTAATATTCTTAGCATTTTAAAAACTAAAAAGTAAGCTTCAAGTAAATCTAAATAGATATCAAACGGAAAGGAACAAAATGTTACTACAAAAAAAAAAAAAAAAACAATCGTATTACATAAACATATGAATATATTTACCCAAAAGCTATTGACACAGGGTGGGCAGACAATACCTGGGACGCCATTTTTTTAAAAAAAATTGCGAGTTGAGTTGGCGGAACTAAACGCTGCGATATGTCTTGTATATACTAGAGAACGAGAAAAATGAAAATAATAAATTTTCTCCAAGTGGGAATCGAACCCCACAACCGTCGCGTCGCGTTTACAGTCACACGTCGACTTGATTCAACACTACTTACATAAACACTAATGACCTTTAAATACCGACCATCAATCATTAACTCGACACCAAATCTTTTCTTATGCAATTTGACATTAAATACGCGGGAAACACAAAAGCGCGCCAAAACCAAGCGCAAAGGCCGCCATGTTGCAATGTTTCGGAAACGTCACTTTCACTTTTTTAATTTGATGCCAATTTTTTTTAAAGCACGCATCGATGTACAGAGGTCCTGTGAATTACATGTAAATTATTGAGATGTTTTTATATATAGATTAATAATTTTAAATATCAATTAGTTTTTTTTTCTGTTAATAAATAATATTTAATTGTTATTATTAATAGTAATTTATGCATAGATTATGTATAAATTTCTAATAATAATAACAACGTAAAATATTAACTTGTTATTAGTGGAAATGTTAAAGTAAAAAGTTAATTGATAACAATTATAACAATTAACTTTTAATCTAACATTTCCACTAATATCAATTAATTTTTTACGTGATTTTGTTTTAATTAACGTTATGTTTACTAAAAAGAAGGTTACGTACTTATTTAATACTTATATTCTTACTACCTTTTGCTCCTTATGGCTTCGCCGCCGTAGTCAAAAACATATTTTTTTAATTCGAACCAGTAAGTACCGAGATTAGAGCGTTCAAACAAACAAATTCTTAGACTTTATAATTTTAGTATAGACGTAAAGACAAATAACTAAATCATTTTATACACATACCTCAATTGTAATAAATCTAAAGCACATATTTTTTTTATCTTCCCCGCACGGAATAAGGGCGAAATTGTGATGAAAATGTTAAAAATAATTATTTTCAATATTTAAAAGTGTAACTTGCGTACTTCGGACAAGTTAACATCGATGAACCGAACAGTTGAATCGAAAAAATTGGAGTTAGAATTAATTAGAAATAAGTAAAAGTTATACTGATATTAAAATACTACAGAGGAGATTGTAAACGCGACGGTTGTGGGTTCGATGCCTACTCGGGTGATAGGATTATTGAAATTTTCGCCGCTCTGGTAACAAGACAACGCGTTTTGCGTTTGAAAAAACGTACAAATAAGTAGTAAGTAAATATAAATACGAGTACCCTTAGCATTGAATAATAAATATTTGTAGAGATATCCCAAATGTGATCAAAATATACAAAACATTGTATAGAATATACAATGTTTTGTATAAATTTAATCAAATTAATTCAAATTAAATTAAAAAAAATGCGTGTGAATTTTTGTAAAGTGTCTCAACTCCATGGTTCATCTCTAAGGTCCCATAAATCATCATATAAACCATAAACCAGAATTAACAATTATGTAAATACAAAGTTACATGGACAAGGGGAAAAAGTCTGTAAAAAGCGTTAAAATTTAACATCTTCACACGTTTTTGGACGTAACTGATGGACGCCATGTTGACAAATAGTTGACACACATTGCTTACAGGACGGTATGACGTCACTTCATGATTATTGCTTTTTCATTTTTCAAGTATATAAAAATACAAATTGAAATTTATAAAACTTTGATATGATTTTTAAATTAATTTCTTTATTTACTCAAACTAACACTTTCTAATGCTAGTTACTTAAGTTATTATATATATATATATATATATATATATATATATATATATATATATATATATATATATATATATATATATATATATATATATATATATATATTATATATATATATATATATATATATATATATTCTTTTTAAATTGCTTAATAATGAATGTTACATTAAAAGACTAATTTAAAGACAGTAAGTCACTCATAACAATAATAATAATAATTTCACGCTATTTTACTCATATAGCAGACAGGGTAGGCAGGGTAGGCAGGGTTATTAGTCATATATAGATTATAAAATACGTTACGATACATCTAACATTATTCCATTATAATGTAAATTAACAGTTTCACGCTGTATCCCGCAAATAGCAGGATAGGCAGAGATAACCTAGTGTTAAGACACTCCACTCCTAGCTTTCTGCCATTTTTTTCAAAGCAATACGTGTTAGATGGCGGAACTCAATAGCTTACTGCCTTGCCATGGTGGAGACAAAAACTTGTTCATTCTCTTCAGCAGAAACTAAGCCCACGATCGTTTTTAAAGTTATATACTGTTCCACTGGTCCACCACTGATTCTGACTGAAGACCCGAAGTGGGGCGTGGGGATCGTAGTGGTGAGTGGATGGCAATATGCGCTACGTTTTGTACAAAAATAAAATATTTAGTTTTATTAAATAAATAAAAAAAACAATTAAAAAAGAAATATTATCCAGTTTGAAATGACACTATACTATTGTTTTGTATGTATGATAAGTATTGCCTTGGTGGTGCAGTGGTAAAGCGGAAACTGTAAACGCGATGCTTATCAGTTCGATCCTCACGAAGGAGTTTTGTATTAAAGAATATTTAAATTTCTATAAGCTGGTAGACTAAGGCGTTGGGCGCGGCGTAGAGCACGTCGAAACCTTCGAAAGGCTGAAAGCGGGGAACGGAGTGTTTTAACACTAGTTCCCTCTGCCTACCCTGCCATGTGCGGGATACAGCGTGAAGCTAATTTAATTTAATCTAATTTTAATATATATTGAAATTCAACGTATAGTTTCAGAGATTTCAGAGAGCGTTCAAACAAATTAACTGTTGACCTTGAAATATATCAGATTTACACATCTTCAGGTGGAAATCCAAATGCTTGACACTGACAAGCTGACGTTCGAGCATCACTGCGGCGGCGCTGTGGTAGCGGAGCGACTGGTACTCTCTGCCGCACACTGTTTTGATAAGGTAAGTAAGTGGAAATGGAGAAAGTAGTCACTATTATGTTGTATTAATATCGTATTTCTTATTATAATATACATTTGAATAGAAACCGATTTAAATATTTATATTTTTTGTTTGTATTTGGTTTTCGCATTAATTTCTATATATATACCTCTAATATTTATGTATACTAGAGGATCCTGGGACGCGTGAAACACACGTTGCCATAGCAACGTGTATGTCACTTTATACAAAGTTATATATTGTTAAACGTATGGTAGTGTGCGTAATATTTTATTTATTGATTTAATGTACTTTATAAGCATTGTTATTGAATAATATTAGCGATCTGCATTTCTCCTACACATACTATCGTAAAAAGGGGTCCAAAGCTTTTCCTTTAGATATTAACATATAGATCTACCTATATTTATATACAAAATATATCATTTATTTAGTCAAAACGAGGCTGATTTCTCTTGCCACATACATTTAAATCGAGCCCATGTCCTAGTAAGATATATATATATATATATATATATATATATATATATATATATATATATATATATATATATATATATATATATATATATATATATATATATATATATATATATATATATATATATATATATATATATATATATATATATATATATATATACAATATATACAATATATTATATTATTTCCCAGCAACCACTACAACTAGACCACATAAGACTGTTAGTTGGAGAGCATCGTCTAAAGATGCAAGACAAGCATGAAAACAGATTCCTGGCGGAGAAAGTAGTGCCACATCCAGAATTTAGAAAGAGTAAGTCAGTTCGAGGCATTGAGTGTTGGGTGGCGGAACTCAATGCCGCGCTTTGCCTTGTTACCAGAGCGAGGTACAAACCCACAGACCGTCGCGTTTACAGGCAGACGCTGTGCCTCTGCGTCATGACGGTCTTAGAAGTTTAAGATTTTCGTTACTTTAAGTGGATGTAAATCTAAATATTACATATTAATTCCTGTGCAAAAGCGTCTTGACATATGGACAAACAGACAGACGGACAGATATCGAATAAATCCTTTAAGGACCATTTTCTTTTTTACACGTTACAAAATTCCTAAAAAATCTGTTGAACTAACGCGAAGCTTAAAGCTTTTCTTAAAGTTGTTTCAATAAAAGTGTTTTTGGATTAAGTTAGCTTCATATACAAGGATGATAATTTTTTTTCTTTTTTCACACCTACATCCTGATGACGTAAACAATAAAATATACACACAAACTATATAACTATATACTAAATATATACTGTAAATACGTTTGTTGTAGGTTCGAATCCCTCTCGAGGAAATTAATTATTTAAATTTTCTTCTGTATTAATGTCTTGAAATTTGCCTTAAAACTTGGGAACGGAGTGGCTTAACACTAGATTTCCTCTGCCAATGTGCGGGATACAGCGTGAAGCTATTCATTTTAGTGTCATATCCCTGCAATGGAAGACGAACCGAGGCATAAGGTTTCGCACCTAAAAACGCAATGTCTCCAAAATTTTGCGGAAAGTAAGGGACGGAGTGTTTCAACACAATCTCTCTTAATTTTAACCAATTTTTTTTGAAAATATGCCAAAGACATAGTGGAATCTGTTAAAGTAATATCTTTACAGCCATTCCCAATTTTCGTTTATTTAAGGAGATAAATTAAAAACATCGCCCCTTTTTTAAAGCTTTTTTTAAGCCCTCCGAGCGAGAGCTCTCCTGCGGTCGGATCTCGACGAGTTGGTCCTTTCATCAAACTTTAGTGAGGTGCAATTAAAAAAACGTATATATTTACGTTATATATATTTTTTATTTCCCCATGTGGATTTTTTGATAAGACAATTGCAACAAACCGAAAATTGCGTATTTGTGTGCGCAAAAAAAAAAAATATCTCAACCCTGTAATAAGGAAATGAAAAAAAATCTACTAACTTATTATTTTTATTATGTTTAATGTTATGTCAATGTTTATCTCCTGGGTTAAGCATATGACGACGTAAAAAATATTTAAATGATATATTTATTTTGATATCGCAGCGAGGAGCGTCAAAATATGCGGCATGAATGTACCATCAATGGCTCTCTCTCTCTCTCGCTCTCTCTCTCTGTCCCTCTCTTCTATCTTTGATAGCGTTCAATACTTGCGGCGCTATGACAAATTACTAGAAATTATACATGAAGCGTTTATTCTTTCCGTAAGCAGAGACCAGAGAAACATAACAAACAGCAAACAATCAATATAGTTCGTGAAAAAAAGTCGGCTTGCTATAAAAATCCGCACAAAAGCCTTTCTCTATTTTAGTCCAGCTCCTGATTGTACTCTTGTGATGACGTGTGAGAAATAGCATGAAATACCTGAGTATATTGGTATTTTGTCATACAAATTGGATATCTTCCTCTTTGAATGAATTTGATTGAATTTGAACTATTTGGGATGGCTAAAGTCCTCCACTGTCCCAGCTAGAAGAGAACGTTAATTCGGATTTCATAGGTCTCTTTTAAACCTTAATTTGGGTCGCAAATGTCAGGATAGTGTTTTTAGCTCTTGTCCGTACAAAACGATGGGCACTGCATGGTAAATCCATGGAATGATAAGTAGTTTCTTTGCTAAAGTTGCCATATGCTTGTATGCAGTAATTGGTATGCAATAAACTATTTTACTGACTTAGAAGATTGGTTGTTTTTTCTAATTTACATCACATGTAGAACTGTCATTGCTGAGACAAATATCTTGATAGATAAACAGACAGACATACAACAAAGTGATCATATGGAGGTTTTGTTCTTGTTTTTGAGACACAGAAACCTAAAAATTATATAATAATAATTTTCTTATCGATTCACAGTAAATAGATTGTACATCACTAACCCACCCCTATTACTCGCTTTCGTCTACGTGACGATTTTTGCCTTTTATAGGGTAAGTGGTCTCGCCACAGAGGGGTGCAAATGGAGAGATATTAAAAAATAATATTATATATATAGCTGTCATGGCACAGCGGCACAGCGTCTGACTGTTAACGCGAAAGTTGCGGGTTCGATTCTACTCGGGGGAATGAATCGGGTCCTTTCCACGCTATGCTTATATTTATAATATTTCTATTACGTTTTAAATATGGTCTAGTTAGATCATGCTGTTAGGGATTCGAGGTTGGCGGAGCTTTAATGGCGTTGAATTCCGCCGTTATATACCACGCAATATTTCGAAATAGGGCAAAAAATGGAGATTGGGTTTGTGGAACTATTTCTCTTCGCTTATCCTTATCCTCGTGCGGGATAGAGCGTGAAATTGGGGTATGGTGATAGTTAAAATAACAGCCGTCCTCACTATACTATATACGTTTTCATTTATAAAAAAACAGTTTTAGTAAACTGTATGTAAAGAAGTGTGATAGATCTCATGCGTATTATAGCCGGGCAGACTTAGAGAAGCCAATGTGCAATTTATAATTTAGTTTGATTTTGTGAGATCATAATAATAATAATTCCTATTAAACTTTAATACTTAAGTACCATGATAATAGTAAAGCAATCGAAGCTACGACCATCGCGTATACGGACGCTGCTTTCGGTGTCCAGGATGGACTCTCTTTTTTAATCGCATGTATACGTGTATATATGTAATACGATGGGCTTCTGTGTTTGCACAATATTTATTTTTAGTGACTGATGAGGACTATAGAGTAGAGGACTAGAGGTTCGATTCCCACTCGGGGAGAATGATTAGTTTTCATTTCTTTCGCCCTGTAATAAAGGAAATCGCGACGTTGAGTTCTGTCACTCAACAAGCAATATCTCGAAAGGCAGAAAGTGGAGAACGGTGTATGCTAACACTAGGTTTCTAGGTTTCAGTTTTATATGTTCTTTGTGGCTTTTTTATTGGATCTTTTCAGTATTTGTATCGGTTAGCTAGAAGTGATCACTTTTAACAATAAGGCCGCTTTCATACATTTTTATATGTTTACAAATATGTATGATAATTTTTTTTATGTTATGTTAACGACTTACTAACTAATTAATAAATTAATATTTGTATTTCCAGATGGACCTCACAGTAACGATATAGCGGTGGTCCTGGTATCCCGGTCGGGGGTACAGTTCAATACCCACGTCAGGCCGATATGTTTGCCTGACAAAACTGACAGTACCGGCCGCTGGTGCGCTGTCAGTGGCTGGGGATATCAGGCAGGTAGCAACCGTTTGTTTTCTTTTTTTTTTGTAATTTATTGTCGGTATGTCTAAGTTGTGTTGTACTTGGTGTTGTTTTTTTTTAAATGTTTATTTGTGGTCAGTATATTATGAAAGTCTCGTTCAGATACTGCCCTAGTTTGTAAGTAACGATTAATAAAAAAATGTAAAGGTGAAGATGTATAGATAAATGCCTTGCTTTGCAAATTTTTAGCATTTTATAAAAAAATAAATTCCTTTATGGGATATCGAATCCAGTACTAAAATAATTTTTAACTACCATTATATTATTGTTAAATAATAAAATGATACTTAGTACATTGCAAGTAAGAGCTACTGCTGAGGTGACTGCTGGCTCTCCTCAATAGAACTGCCTTCTGAACCAATGGTAGCGATATGTCTATCTGTCTATTCCATGATTGGAAATTGCCTGCAAAAGTCTTTTTGAATAATAGTGAAGTTATATAAATGACGTAATTTTTTTTAAAATTATAAATGTTATGAAATTCCATATTAAATATTATTTAATTAAATTTGAAGTCAGACCACAGCATTCAAGATTTCAAACGGGTTATCCAGTTAGGCCTAATCAAAAATTTGCTCATAATTTTTACCGCAAAGCGCCTGTGGTAATAATTAAGCAAAGTAACACTTTTGTGTAATAAACAGAAAAAATCCTTTTTATGTTCTTACATACGCTAAGATAATTGGCATCTTTTGATTGAAGAATTAATATGTGTTTTATTTCTCCGCTCTGTTAGACGAGAAAGAAAATTGAGTGGAGAGTGGGTACCGGAGAGTTGAAAACTAGAGTTCCTTGCCATATTATGCAGGCTAAAACATGAAACTGCTTTTATCCATATAATTTAGATATGCTTATTTTGGGCAGAGGGAAATGTGCCTCCATCCTCTTTCCCATTTTGAGTATTGATGTGCAGTGCTCAACGTACTCAACGTACTCGTGCTTTATGTACCAGAGGGTAGAAATGTAAATCACATTGTGATGAATCCACGCTACGACGACATTTTTTGTGTTTATAAAGAATTGTAATTCTTTTATTCTCATCTTCTAGAAGGAACAGAGTCAGATCAGAACTTCGCACCAGTGTTAAGAGCTGCTGCTGTACCGGTTCTTGATCAAAGCACTTGTAGGAAGGAGAAGGTTTTAGGGGGTTGTCAGCAAAGTATACTAGACTCTATGTTATGTGCAGGTAAGTAGATTTTTAATAAGGAGAAAAATTTTCATGTAAATATTATTGATCTTCACCTGTCCAGCATATGGAATGGACAGGATAATTTAGCTTTACG
>JAXRJS010000001.1:107500-145000 GCA_037127375.1 Dione juno
CATACACAGCTTTACGCTTAATACCTAGCAAGGTAATGTCATATGGTTCCAAGCTATAACAAAAATATAATGGAGCCAAATGGAAGAGGCGAAGGAGGTACGAAGGGAGCACACCTCTTTCGCCTCGTCCACTGTCATTAACCTCTTCATACATGCCCTCCGGTCTTCATGATAATTTTTAACTGGAAACTCGTTTATTAATATTACACTGAATCGTTTCCAGTGAGGGTAGCGGATGCAGTGTATCCCGATGACCTGCTCTTTGTCTGTATTATCGAGGACCTGGAAAGGATCACTACAACTGGAAAGGATTTAGTAATAATCCCAGTTGACCTGGACCATTACTCCAAGGAGCGATTATGGAATTCCTCTGAGTATTAAAGAAAAAATATAGAGGTGGCATAGAGTCTTATCCAATAAGCATGGAAAGTAGCTATGTAGACAGAAGTGACATAAGTGATGTTACGTTTTGTCAACATCCTTTTTAGTTTTAAATTTACTTTTTTTTTTATTTTTTATATTTCTTAAATTACATATATTAAATAAACTATTATATACAAATTTGCTATTTTTCAGTTAATTTAATTATATTTTATATATTAACATAATTATTAAATTAATAATTTAATAATTAAATATTCATTATATTTTATATTTTAATTATACTTTCATTAATTTTTTTATCATACACCTATTTTTTCGTCCTTTATTCCGCTTGTATGAATCATATTTATAGAAAATAAAAAAAAAAAAAATTAAAAAATTGAAATTTTGATGAAGAACGCATTGATACTTGTTGCTTGGACGGTATCCGTGAGGCGCGGGTTCATATCCCGCTTCGTTCTAATCTTCATATGTTTACTTTAAATATTTTTCTATAGCTAGTGTGTTTTAATTTTTGACATTACTCCTAAATTCCTAACATATAATAAGCTCGATAGGGAGGGAAAAAATTCCTCCCTCTAAAGCTTCGGGAAGCTTTCCACAAGCTTTATATTAGTATTAATATAAAAAAAAAATTAAAATTAGTTTGCCAAAGAAAACTTCACTTTTGACACGTGTCACTTTGTACGCACGCAATGTTTTTTTTCCAGATTAACACTAACACTATATCCCGAATGTTGTAGCGTAGATAGAAAGTAGCTAGTGTCAAAACACTCAGCTCTCCGTTTTCCATCCAAATTGGTGGTACAGTGACGAATCTAAATGCCTTACGTTTAATGTATGTGCCAATAATGTAAATATGTCAATCACAAATAAGTCGGTCAAGTAAAAATAAACATATCAGTAATCGACGTCCTATAAATTAATCACGCGAGTTCATATTTAATAACTAGTTCCATACCGTCTTTGTATCCTACAAGAGCTTGTAAAACGAAAAATTACTTATACTTAATTTTTTTTATTTCACGCCGTATCCCGCATATAGCGGGCTAGACAGAGGGAACGTAGTGTTAAGACACTCCGCTAACCGCTCTCCGCTATACGAGACACGGAGATAACTCAACACTGCGTTTTATCTTGACACCAGAGCGGGTAAATAAAAATAATTCACTCTAAGCGGGAATCGAACTCACAATCGTGGTGTTCACAATCAGACGCTGTGACGCTGCGCCACAACGGAATTATTTAAAATCTATTAGATTTTTGAAATTTCAAGCTTATCTTCATCTTACCACTGTCTCAATGCTGTTGAATGTGGATAGATATATTATTATTGTATATGAGTATCTTATTATCCTTAGGTGTGGTTGTATAGCGACTGACTGTGACCGTAGTGGTCGCGGGTATTGCATGTCTTACACGGATGACGTAGAGTTGGGACACTAGGATCTCTCTGCTTATCCTGTTATTATAGCATATATACATATATTTATATAATATATAGAGCGTGGAACAAATGTTCTGTTAAATTAATTATATTAATACAATTTTAAGCTCTATTTAATTTTTGTTGTATTTAAAAGTACAAATTCAATTTAAATATAGAAGACTATATATATATATATATATATATATATATATATATATATATATATATATATATATATATATATATATATATATATATATATATATATATATATATATATATATTTAGATACATTTATATATATATATATATCTATACTTAGTCTTCGTTATATCTCCAGTCCATTTATCTAGCTGAATTAATTATTTTAGACTAATATATATATTAAAAGAAATGAAAATTGATAAAAAATATCTTAAAGCTCGAAGAGCCCTTTAGAAAGCCTCGTATAAATAAACTTAGACACCCAAATACTAACTAAAAGTCTAACATACACTTTTACGCTAACATAAGAATACTAACCAAGTCTAAGACACTTAGACACTCGTATAAAACAATTCAACATACAAATTCAATCGGGTCATAATTTCATATGACGAATAGATTGTGTTATCTCACATACCCTCATTTGTACTTGTGTCGTGGGACGGTTGGTACGTTATAAATCACAGTTGGCGCTAAATCTGCGAATTTTACGCTATTCGACGATGGTCAAAACTGCCCTGGATTTATTCATGTAAGTATTTTTTGGTTTTGTAAGGAAAAAAGGAGATATTAGTAAAAAAAAAAAATTTTAGGCTGTATAAATTCAGGTCTTTGTCCATTGCAGTGCTAAATGTTTGTGTTTTGTTAGTGTTTTTTTTTTTATAAATTTAGGGTATATTTTTTTTTGTTTTTTTTTATGCTAACTAATGCCTTTGTTATTATGGATTCGATGTGTCATAGAAATATATATATTTTTATTTACAAACTAAATAAATTTATATAAATATATACATAAATACGTAGATTGATTCGATTCAATAACAATTCTATTATTAAAAAATATCAGGTAAATAGATAATTTTAATTTTATCGTTTTGGAAAAAAAGAGTTTTGTGAGCACTTAACCCGCAATGTCTCGAAACGGTGTGTATTACACAGTACACTACACTAGGTTTCCTCTGCAGGATACAGCAGGTATATATATATATATATATATATATATATATATATATATATATATATATATATATATATATATATATATATATATATATATATATATATATATATATATATATGCCTTGCCTTGATGGCTGTAGTGGGTAGGGATCTCTCACTGTCTAGTATGATGGAAGCCATGCTGGAGAGTGAGAGGAACTGGTCTGTAGCAGTCTCCTTCTGTGAATCTGTAATCGCACAGAAGGAGGCCGCGGAGCGTGCGCGCGAGCTTAGCGTGGACGCAGATCTGCTCCGCCGTCGTAGACCAGGAGGTAGGAGAAGGCGGTACGCGCATCTCCAACTTCCCTAACCCTAGAGGAGCTACTGCAGGAAGGTCATGAAGATCTTCCCGCAAGTCATCGAGGCTGCGGGCGCCCTGGAAGATACCCTGGGGCTCCCCGAAGGCGATAGTGGCCCACGTTAGGTGGGCCTTCCACCGAGGTGCTGTAGTGGTATGCGCAAGCGTTCCTGCAGCATCTCATATAGATGGAGAGGGTTCCGCTGGGTTTTAGTGGGTAGTGTCGGGTTCGATGAGTCCCACAGTACCATTCCTCTGTAGGACACAAGTTTCCTACTCAGGGATGGTCTGCGTAAAAGCATTTCCCAGCGAAAAAAAAAAAAAAAAAAAAAAGAAAATATATATATATATATATATATATATATATATATATATATATATATATATATATATATATATATATATATATATATATATATATATATATATATATATATATATATATATATATATATATATATATATATATATATATATATTTCTTTTTGGAAGTTCTTAGTAATTAATTCAATAAGTATCTATTTAAATTTGAAATTTCAAAAATAGAAAAAATTTTCGTCATAACTTTAAAATATGACGAAAATTTTTTCAATGATGTAAACAAAAGTGGATAAAGCGCTAGCTCGAGGCTGGGGCGGCATTGGGCGGTAAATTTGCGCATCAATTATATCGTACATTAATTATATATTATGTATGGGAGCTTAGGATTTATTTTCACTTCGCTCTGTATTCCGTGTATAGGAAACTTATAGATAAGACACTCCGTTCACCACTTTCCGCCCAAAGTTTGAAACGTTGGGCGGAAAGTGTCTCGTCGTTTCTCTTCTTAACAGTGAGAGTGAAAATGAAAATATATCATTCACTCGAGTTGGAATCGAATTTATAGCTTTTGCATTTAAAGTCAGATGCTTTGCTACTGCGCTACGACGGCATAAAGTGTGAAATTAGCCGAGAAATATCCTCAAAAACAGTTTCTCATACAATTTTAACGAAATTGTTGTATTGTAGCAAAAAATAATACCAGCTTAAATGCTTTACAATAATCTTAAAACTTTAAATCTAAATCTTAATTTTTTTTATCAGTGCGAGAAAATGAGAAAAAATTACTCCCTCGAGTGGGAATCGAACCCGGAACCGTCGTACCAGTCGGATACAACACCACTGCGCCACGACGTACTTAAATATATAAACACTTTAAATTATTATGAAACAAGTGTACAATAATATATACGATAAGTCAGTCTTATTTGTCTACAGCGCACGTGACCGGGCGTGTGGATCTAGTTTATTCGGGACGAATCAGATATCTTTCATTTTAACATATTATTATGTTATTTTGACATACTTATATTATGTTGCGCTTAATACTCCTCAGTTATAGATGGTTCTGGAATTTCGAAACAGAAAACGTAGAGAACGCATATAGAAATCGGTTAAAGAGGCGGTAAAAAAATCGGTAAAAAGCGAGTCCTCCTCGCTCGTCAGTATTCATTGTCTATATATATATATACATATATATATATATATATATATATATATATATATATATATATATATATATATATATATATATATATATATATATATATATATATATATATATATATATATATATATATATATATATATATATATATATATATATATATATATATATATATATATTAGCTTAGGCCCAGGCTACGGCTATGTCTAATCGAGTTTTCCATAATTACAGTATATAACAACTACTCTATAGACATTTTCTTTTTGCTTATAAAAATTCACAAACTAAGTAAGCGGAACTAGTTGTGAAGCTAAGTGCACTCATAGACTTATCATGTATAAAATATAGAATACCTAGAAATATAGTAAAAGGTCATATTGAGTTATCATTGAACATGCAATAAGTTAAATATATATGTATATATATATGCATACATATATATATATATATATATATATATATATATATATATATCTATATATATATATATAATATATATATATATATATATATATATATATATATATATATATATATATATATATATATATATATATATATATATATATACATACATACATACATACAGACAATGTATTTGCAAGGGAAACTGTTGATAATTATAATAAATAATAACATATTTATATAATAAATAGTATTATATATGTTTTAAGGGATTCCGTATGGGAAGAAAACCGTTCCGTTGGTTGTCTGTCTGTCCGTCTATATAGTTTTTCTCAAGATCACGTTGAGGTATGAAGTTGAAAATTTATATTAAATATCTAAATCTATAGTCACAGAAAAATCTAATATCAAAAACTAACTTTAATATATAGACGTTTATACTTAGTCTTTGCCGCATTCTGTATGAAAGAGGTCGCCTAACCAAAACCTATAGGGTACTTGCCGTTGACCTAGAATTAATAAATTTAGAGTTAGAATTTTATAGTACAAATAAAAAAAAGGTATTTTTTTAATATATTGTTACAAACATATATAATAATAATAATAATCCATTATTGTACGCCCAAGATAAGATACATAAAAAAAAAATTATAAAAAAACAGAAATTGTACAAAAGGGGCCTTATTGCAGCTTAATGTAGAGGAAGTAACAAAATTGAGTAGAATGTCAAAATAAATAAAGCTAAATATACATATATAACCAAAACATAACATAACAAAATAGACATATACAACTATAACATATATATGTATATAGTTAATTTCATTAAATTGGTACGAATTATTAAATCATTTTATTTATTTGTTTCAGATCAAACAAAACTTACTGTGGAGTGACTAGTGACATAAGCATTAGTAAATAAATAATATTCTTTTTATAATATAAATATATTATATGCTGTATGTATATATGTATATATATTTAATATATAACAGTGTAGTGAAATCGTTCATAAAAGAGGAGAAGTACCAGAAGACGTTGGAGAACTCATCATGTTCACATTGAATCGTAAGTTTTTCTCTTTTTTTTTTAAGGAATCTTTTTAATTTGGCAAAGACAGGAATAGCGTCTGTTGGTAAATTTCACCGTTATCTATTCTTATTTCGCCAGTTAAATATTCGTTCTTGGATTTTTTTTTAGCTTCACACTATATCCCGCATATAGCAGTGTAGGCAGTGGGAACCTAGTGTTAAGACACTCTGTTCCGTAAATTCCGCCTTTTGCAGAGACTTTATATATTGAGTGGCGGAACTAAATGTCGCGCTTTATCTTTACCATAGCGACGAGACTAAAAATGAGTCATTCACTCCGAGTGGGAATCGAACCCACAAGCTGTCGCGGTTGCAGACAGACGAAGTGCCTCTCATATATTTAGATTATCTTAGATTATTAAATATCATGGACACTAAATAAATAATACCTAGTGGCAAGACACTCAGTCCTTCGCTTTTCGCTTATTTAAGTGACACTGTATGTGTAGTGGCGGAATTTAGAGGCCCATTTTTTCTATGAACTAAATGAAGGAAATTACCAAAAAAAATAATCTATATATAATTTTTTTCAGTAGAGGTATTAGAACCCACAACCAACGCGTTCACAGGCTGACACTTTCAAACCGCACTTATATATAATAGTATATCAGTATAAATAACACCGTATTGCACTGACCATGCAAATGACATTCAATAAGGCTACTTATTGTTTTTTATAAGGGCTCATTCACATGTGACACATTTCTTTTGCGACTATATTAGACGAAAATATTTTCTTGTAGAGCGTAGATAAATTAAATAATTAAAGAATCGATTATTGAATTTTATATATATATATATATATATATATATATATATATATATATATATATATATATATATATATATATATATATATATATATATATATATATATATATATATATATATATATATATATATATAGTATTCTTTATTGCATATTTCTTTATTGCAAAGTATGTTGAATTACAAACATAACAGAATATAGTTCCAAACGGTGGTTATATACTTTAAAATATTATAATAAAAAAAAAATTCTCACACACACACACATACGTGCACGCACATACGTTCACACACTTAATAAGCATGACGAACAGCGATATTTATGTTACATACTGCAGTTTTGTACTTTTATGTTGTGTTATTTCTCTCGTAATCTGTAAATTGGTACTGAGAGCCTGGAGACTCATCTCACTCACTCTCATTTAAAGACTTTAAGATATATATATATATATATATATATATATATATATATATATATATATATATATATATATATATATATATATATATATATATATATATATATATATATATATATATATATATATATATATATATATATATATATATATATATGTACAGGTTCATCGTTAATAAACATAGCAAGTGATAAACTTATGACTCTTAGATAATGTCCAAAAGTCAATACTTTTTTACGGTTATTACACGTTTGTATTTGGTCATATGTTAATAAGATGTCAATTAAACCCCGCTATCTAAAATAAACAAACACGTTTCGTGATATTTTAAGAAATTATTGTTTGTGTAACATCTTGTATATTATGTGTTATTAATATCTTTAGCGTGTGAATATATTAAAACTCATGAAATAATCTAGGCCGTCGTGGTGCAGCGACAGTGTCTAACTATTAACACGATAGGTATAGGTTTGTTTCACATTAAAGAATAATAAATCATTTGCATTTTCCTTGCCCTGGTAAGAAAACAAAGTGCAGCGTTGAAAAAAATGGCGGAGAGCGGGAACCGGTGTCTTAATAGAAGTTTCCAATGCCTTCCCTTTGCTTTGACGAGGATACAGCGAATGAAAGGACGAAGCGGATGAAACTAAAAATATATTATACAAATATTAATTAAATCCGTTTTGTTTATTTTTTTGATATTTTTAAAATCTATAAACATTTTCCTCAAGTGGTAATCGAACCTACACTCGACATTTTCACATTAACAGTTCCAAAACTTCCTCATAACGTCATGGTCATGACTTTATATATGTTCCATATTTTATTATCTTAAGCCTAATATTTTATTAAAATTATTTTCCAAGTCACCTTAAGTTGTCTATTTAAAAGGAATAACAACTACCATTTGGCCTTTCAAAATTGATGTGTGAAACATGTGGTGTATTTACTTGTTTTATGAAAGATATTGCTAGTAAATTATAAATTGTGGCCAGTGTAGCGCAGTGCGACGACTCACGAGCACGATGGTTATGTATTCAATTCCATTTAGGGTTATGATTGTATTTAAACTATTTTTATTTCCTTCTTCCATCCAGATGTTGCTATAGCAATTTTTTGTTAGTGTGTTTGTCGCTCTACAAAATAGAGAACATAAATGTCTGACTTGTAAATGAAACGTATGATAATGTGACTTTTTTTGTCCGTAGGTTTACAGGTCGCCTACATTGTACTTACAAAAATTATGGTCTTTAAAATAGTCTTATTTGTTAGCAAGTTGAAAATGTTCAACGCTGTGCTCAGCTGAATTAGTTGTAGAATATAAATCGAATTTCCTTGTTTATGTTTAGTTTACTTCTTACATATAGACTGGGTTGCCAGTACCGTACAGCATTTGTTATGTGTGTATATATATATATATATATATATATATATATATATATATATATATATATATATATATATATATATATATATATATTATATATATATATATATATGTATATATATATATATATATATATATATATATATATATATATATATATATATATATATATATATATATATATATATATATATATATATATATATGTATATATATATAAAACCGGCTACTACTTGATGGCGAAGATAAAAACAAAAAGTAGTCTACAACAAATAAACAACAACTTATCATAGGCTATTTAAAGATTTCGTCTTTAAGTAAACACTATTTTTTACAACAATTAATATATTTTTAACAAGATTTACAAATATAAATGGTTGCCAATAAGCCAACTGAAGCCAACAAATACTGTTGTAATTTCAAAAACCTTAACATACGTTAAGGTACTCTTCTTATCTTTTTTAACTAATTTACCATACACATATACATTTATAATGATATATTATTTGACATATATTTTTGATCCTTGCTTTGAATTTATATTTCCATATATTTTTTTTGATTTTTTTCCTTAAATCCGTAACTTAATCTGTAAGTGCAATTTAAATCTCATAAATATATGTAGTGATTCATATTATGTCTCTGACGATTAAATCCTTGTAATTTCTGGCTCATATATCTCTTGCACTACACTGTAATATTGCGTTTACATTTTTCATATCGAAGGCTTAATGACGTAACTTAACACTGTAAGTCTAATAACAGTATCTCCAAAGCGACCAGAATCACTCAATTCATAATTTTTTTGATTATTTTTTTCATTGTTAACCTAGATATACTAAATTATAACAACGACGTAATTTAGAAGTATATAAAAATTAAATTAATATATTTTTTTAATTATAAAACCTGCAAAACATTATAAATGTGAGCATTTTCATATTTGCCAAAAGTATCTTATAACAAATGTCTTAAGACAAATTGGTCGCATAAAATTATTCCATAAAACACAGCCTTATACCCATATGGCCTTAAAATAGTCACCCAAGACTAAGAGCCTTAATGGAATTTTACATCTACTGCTATAGTTTTAATAATCACAGGGCAATGTCGGGGAATACCGTTTGCGTCAAAGTAAAGTTAAAAATGTAGATAAATAAAAAAAATATAAAAAAAAGTATATATAGTTTGACATTTCTACAAATAATGAAATGATATGGAATTGTAACGCAGGGTGACAGCGTCGTCTTGTGAATGCGACGGTTCGTGGGTTCGATTCCTATGAGGGGAGAATGAATTATTTTCGTTTTTGTCGCTCTGGCAACAAGGCGAAGGCGAAGGGAAGCGCGACGTTGAGTTCCGCCACTCAACTCGCAATGTCTTGAAGGCGGAAAGCGAAGAACGGAGTGTCTTAAGATTCATTCGTGTTAGTGTTATGTGCGGGATACAGCGTGAAGCTAAAAAAAATTGAATGGAAAAGATTTTGCGGTTTCGTAGATATTGTGTTTTTTTGAAATAATGTATGTCATTTATTCAATCAATTTTAATTTTTTTTTCCTTGTACTACTTTTTATAGTTCTTTTTAATTTAGTTTGTGATTGTTTTTTAATATGTTACTAAAATTATTTAAAAAAATATATTGAATGCTAATAATATATAAAAATAACTTTTTTTTAAAAGTGGAATGTCTATTCTGAAATAAAGATTATTATTATTAACAAGTAATAACAAATAGGAGGCCATCATGGACAAGTGGTAAATCATCTGACTGCAAACGCATTGGTAGTGGGTTCCACATTCTAAAGTATTTTACTTTGGTTTAAAGTGCGGCGTTGAATTCCGGAGCGGAAAGTGGAGAATGGAGTGTCTTAACAGGTTAGGTTTCTTCTGCTCACGGTACCCTCTGCCTACTCTGCTACGCGCAATATACCTTGAAAAGCTAAACACAATAATTAGTAAAAACTATTTTTGCTTATATTCGTCCATAAAAAAAAAAAACGTCACATTTATTCTTCTTTTTCTAGTTATCAAAGATATATTTTTAGACTGTATTTATTTACATTCAAAATAAATGATTCAGTTAAGAATCGTTTTAATTATGCCATTCAAAAGTAGTTGAGATTCATCTCATGTAGATGAAGCTTGGTAAACCCCGTCCCGGAAGACATTCCTAGAACTTCACTCTAGTGAGTACTGCTTGTACCTAATTTATACATTTTATCTATAAATAGTGTAAAATGCAGAATCTGTATATAATAATTCAAGTGAAAAACTAAAAAAAAACATTATTTAAGAAAGGACATTTTTATGAAAATGATTAGTACTAGCGACCCGCCCACGGCTTTGCTCGCTTTAACTGCATTGCTATTTATTTATTTATTTATTTATTTATTAGTAAAAAGCTCATATGTTATTCTGATGTATAAGCTATATTACTGCACAGTAGTTTAGTAGTGTTTGCGTGAAACCGAAACAAACACGCAAACAACAGACAAACTTTCACATTTATATTGAGGGAATGAATTATATTATATTTTTAATTTACCCCATTGGTAGTCAGTGTCAAAGTCATAGAAATTGAGTGAGAAATAGTGCCTTTAGCTTGCTTCCATTCCATCTGCGTATCACAAATCATAAGAACCTTTCTGGTATGGCGGGAAATTATTCTAGAATATACCAGTTGGCTATGAACAAGAAAGATATACGATTTTTTTTTGTTATAGTTCAAGCTTGTTTTTGAAACTTAGCCTTGGAATCCAGATAGATTTTTTCTGTAGAGCCTTCCAATTTAGATACGTGTTCGAGATAAATTAAATGATAAGATTTTTTTGCTTTTATATATAAAAGAGGCTATCCTGGTGGAGCTACACAGTGTTGGACTGTAAACGCTACGGTCGTGGGGTCGGTTCCTACTCGGGGAGAATGGGTTATTTAATTTCCTAACTCTGATAACAAGACAAAGCGCGGCGTTGAGTTCCGCCACTTAACACACAATGTCTCAATATCTCAGACTCTTCAGCTTTATAATATTAATATAGATAAAAAACTGTTTATAACATATTTTTAAATGTGCAATAAAAGTTACTTAGTTATTAAATATATGTGTAAGGTTTAACGCCGCATTTGATCTATTTAAGCTTAGATCTCAACTATATATCAATATGAATAATCTCTCGATTCGAATCCCCCATATACGTATTTGAACCGACAGTCCTCTTAAATTGGTGTTGTAGGTTTGGTTAAACATGCCAATACAAACTTAAAATATTCTATATTCATATAGACTTTTGTATGGTCGAATGTATATGGCGCTACCACCATACACCATACCAGCTCGGAAGGCAGTTCTGCTGAGAACAGCCGGCAAGAAACCCAACAGCTTCTCTTTTCAATAAAAAAGTTACAATTTTTTTATTTAACAATAATGTAATGGTAGCTACTCTGTATGTCTGTATGGAATTAAAACGATATTATCTCCACACGTTTATCTATATATTAATACGTGAAGCGAAAGCTTTGGATCCCTTTTTACGAAAATTGGGCGGACGGAGGATAATGAAATTTGGCACACTTATAGTTTATTTATAGGAGAAGTGCAGAACACTAATATTTTTCATTAATAATACTTATAAAGTATATTAAATCAATAAATAAAACATTACACACACACTACCGTATGTTTAACAATATATAACTTTTGTATTAAGTGACGTACACGTTGCTATGGCAACGCGTGTTTCACGCGTCAACGGGTCCTCCAGTATCATTTAAATATTCTTTAACAGAGTAATAACCTTTACTAGCTAATATTGTTTCGACACTTACTTCAAATTTCGGAAGTGACAAATTTAAAATCTCACATAAGATGTATTATATTTTTTTTTGATACACGCTAATCTTAGGAACTACTGGGTCTAATTGAAAAGCAGTATTTTTTTAATTAGTTAGTTAGTTAGTTAGCTAGGCCAGGGTTGCAACGGTCTATCCCTGGGGCTCTGAAGGTGATAGTGGGCCACGTTAGGTAGGCCTTCTACCGAGGTGCTGTAGTGGCATACGCAAGCGATCCTGCAGCATCTCATATAGGTGGAGAGGGCTTCTGCTGGGTTTGCAACGTTCTGGGGGGTCATGATGTGGTTCCAGGGGCTTTGCAGGCAGCGTTCGTGACGTGGACGATCGAGCTCCCGTGTATTCATATAGTTATACACGCGGTAGCTTTAATTTTTCTTGAATATAGATCAATTAACTCAAAAACCGAAGAAATAAAAAGAAAACTACGTGAAATCTCGGGCGGGACTGACAGCAATTCTCCCCCTTTGTTGAGAGGCGTCGTAAAAATGGTGCCACAGTGCAAATATGTTTAAGAACCTGTGGGCTGTGCTATTTTTTTTTCGTTTGACAACGCGGCCGCAGTCGCAGGTTGAAGCTAACTAATATATTGATTGACGGAAGGTTGCAAACGATCGATGCGTGGGCGAATTCGTACTAAAATAGCTTCATATAAGGAGTTGAAATACGTTAATTAAATGGCAAGGCTTTACCTTGGTACCGATTAGAAATAATGACAGTTTTATTTTTGTTTATATATATATATATATATATATATATATATATATATATATATATATATATATATATATATATATATTATATATATATATATATATATATATATATATATAGTGACACATCTCTCCTTTTAACAACTCTCTGAATTTTATATTTTTAGATTTCTTTGTTTTTCTCTTTTCGCTAACATCACGCTGTATCTTGCAGAGAAGGCATAGTGAAACTAGCTTAAAAACACTATTCTCTTCTACCCAATGTGCCTTTATTACGAACATTAACGCCGCGCCTGTAACACCAGAATGGAGAAATAAATATTATTAATTCCTCAATGGGATCGACACCCACAACCATAGCGTTTACAGCCAACTGCCCACTGCGCCACCATGGCTTCAGAGACCACATACCACCTGTTGGGTGATCATGGAAATATCGTATCAGACTTAAAAGCCAACTTCCGGTACACCAGGAAGTCTTTTAAAGGTGGATTAATTTATATTTTCCTTATAAAGGTATAGAGAACCGCAGTGCTCGAATTTGCTGGGTTTCTTGATTGGCACAATTAACTTATCATATGGCATTTTCGATTGCGGAACTGTTAGCAAGACATGAGCGAAGTCTCGAAAATTGCGTGAGGTGTAAAGTGCGTGAGAAACGGAGTGACTTAACACTAGGTCCCTCTGCATACTCTACTATATGCGGGATAAGTGTAAAGTTAGTTAGTTAGTTTTTCTTTTCAAAACGTGCTGATTTTGAGAGCCTCCACTCAAAACGCCAATGTCTCCTATCCAGGCTTAAAGCGGAGAACGGAATGTTTCGGCACCAGGTTCCCTCTGCCTAACCTGCTATATGCGGAGTACAGAGTGAAGCTGAAGAAATAATGAAATATTGCCAAAACCATAAGAGCTTGCAAATTAATTTTTAAACAAAACGTAGGGTCTGAGTTCAAATTAACTCATATTTTTACAATAATACATATAAATATAATACTTTAATACCATATGGTTATAGTAAGCGAAACTCAACGCCGCGATTTGTCATACAACAGCAGATAAATGATGATTTTGAGTGAGGACTCGAACCCGCAACCGTTACGTTTACATACATATGCCATTCCACTGAACGCAATTAGACATAATAGCTGTTTCCGGTCCAGTCCGGAAATCATTTAAGCGTAAATTCCTCTTTCGTATATAATTTAAATAATATGTAGTTAATTCCCCATATAAAGCTATAAAGATAACCACAGCCTTCGGGTTTTCCGAACTTGGCTTTATTTTCTACGTTTTGAGGACTTTTATGAAATATTCGAGACGGTCATAGCGATATATATATATATATATATATATATATATATATATATATATATATATATATATATATATATATATAATATATATATATATATATATATATATATATATATATATATATATATATATATATATATATATATATATATATATATATATTATATATATATATATATATATATATATATATATATATATATATATATATATATATATATATATATATATATATATATATATATATATATATATATATATATATATATATATATTACATTATAGATGATATTACAAAACAATATTGTAGTACATTCCTTATTTACGTCCACTGCTGGACATAGGCCTCCCCAAAAGATCTCACGACAATTGGTCCCTCACTAGCCGCAATCAGACTGCACTTATTAGGACACTTATTAGGAGGCCTGCCCACCGAGCGTCAGCCTTGCTCTCTCCGTTGCACGCTGTGATCTTGAGCCTTCTTATGAGACACATGGTAAGCGGCTACGTCTCGTTCCCATAAGTCATCAATGGTCATACTGGTGTCAGTCACTTTGGAACGGAAGGATTTTATATATATGTACATATTCAAATGTATTGGGCAATATCTAACACTATATATCGCACATCGATTATGGGTTCGATTCCCATGAAATTTATGGGTTACTACCTGATGTCATGATTGACCAGCGTTGATTTACATCCAAAAGAAAAGGCAGACAAAAGATATTTACAATTGGGTATCAGTATTATAAAGCTGAAGTGTTTGTTTGTCACGAACTACTTGTCAGAATTGAAGAGTTCTTCATGTATTGTACTATTCCTATTCAAGGAAGGCTGTAGACTATAGAGTTGAGTCCAATACAAATACAACGTGATGTAATATAGTCTATACTATAGGCTATATCACGGTATTTGTTGTAATATGACCCTCTTTTTGTGTTTAGAGTAAGGTCGGCGTCTGTAAAAAAAATATTCAATTAATATACGAAATCTTCCACTATTCTTTATAAAGAGCAATCAAAAGACACCTGTAATTTACAGGTGTTTATTTTCATTTATTTACGTAAATAACCTATTGAATATATGTACAAAAAAAACGATTAAACTTGACATATTATATTAATATGTGATAATAATAAAAAAAAAACAATTTAAAAAATCGTTTAAAATATGCAAAGTAGTTACTTAATACAGTAAAGTAATTATAATGAGAATTACATATAATATTGTTTTATATATATTTAATAGTGTTGGTTTGTCTGTACATAAAGATATTAATGATAACGCGGCGTTGAGTTCCGCCACTCTATACGCAATGTCCCGAAAGGCGGAAAGTGGAGAACGGAGTGTCTTAACACTAAGTTGTTTACCTACTCTGCTATATGCGGGATACAGCGTGATCTTAAAAAATAATGTTTGTATGTCATACATAATATATATTATATGTAGAATATTTGTCACTATAGCAGGATAGGCAGGGATGACCAAGTGTCAAGATTTACAGTTTTTCATCAAAATATAAGAAATTAATTGACCGGGCTATGAAATGGGCTATAGCCCGCCATTTCAATTGCGTGGACTATAAAACGTAAAATGATATCTTTTTCCGTTTCCGTTGAAGTTTCAGGGAATCCCCTCTTAGTTCTCCTCTACATTCCCCTACGACCCAAGGCCAAACATGCCAATTTTCAGATTTCTACTATTTGAGATTTCAATTGTATGGGGTCTGTCAATCACTTAGTAAAGGAACAGATATATATATATATATATATATATATATATATATATATATATATATATATATATATATATATATATATATATATATATATATATATATATATATATATATATGAACAAGCATGAGCTATTAAGTTTAAATGTCAACTAGACGATATGAGTTGGTTCGCTGCCTAAGAGAAAACGCAGCGTTGTGCTCCACCAGACTTTATGTGACGTCACTTTATTTGAGAGAAAGAATAGAAACATCTCTATTAAAAATAAAATTAAATATAGTGTTAATTGTTAAGAAAAAAAGTTAATCCTACAACCTTCGCCTTTACCAATTGAAACATGAAAAAAAAACCCCGATCGTATCAAATTTTATATTTTGACATTTCAAGCCAGTTCCCGAGATACGCGGTCTGAAAAAAACAAAAACAATTGTTGTCATCATCGAGCATATGTATATATTATTTATACAAGTTAATTTTCAAATAAAAACAAAAATCGACTTCAAACCTATAGGTACCTATCATACGTGTACGATGTGAACAAAAAAGAAAAAAAGTAAAAAATAACTATTTTATTTATTTAAATGTTAACATGTTAAGAGATTGTTGATATATATATATATATATATATATATATATATATATATATATATATATATATATATATATATATATATATATATATAACTATAACATTGTTTAATATTCTGGTTCGGCCTCTATTGGAATATTGTTCCACATGCTGGAAGCTTCTACGGCACCTAAGACGGAGACAATTATATGGAGACATATGTATTATCACTTTGGACAGCAATATCTTAGAGAAACGCCGAGAGGTCAGAGATCAGGTGTTGTTGGTTTTGGTTTTGAACAACTTAATGTACTCCCCATTACTGCTCAGTAAAGTTAAGTTTGCGTGTCATAGTTTTGGCAAGTGCACGAAATAAGCCCTTATATGCAATATCTAAATTTAAAGCAAAATATGCTTCTAATAACTATGTGTCACATGCTTGCAAGAGTTTGAATTATAAGTATTGCGATTTAGACATATTTAATGTAGCATACGTAAATTTCAAATATTGTATTGAGAAACGTAATTTTAAGTGTAATTAAGGTTTTAGCATTAGTCAATTTTCATTGTTTCATTGGTGAGTGCATTATTTTTTTTCTAAGAGTTTTTAGATTGTTTTGTACTTATATTAATATATATCATGGAATATATTGTGTTCTTTATAAATAACTAGTGTTTAAGAAGTGTGTAAGTACGTGTTTGGTAATTTAAATCTATAAATCTATTTTGTTTAAATCATTTTACTGTACTGTATTATTTTTTATAATTATTTATATATTATATAATTTAAAAACTCTACACCTATATAATATATAAATATATAAATATATTCCTCTTAAAATATATATATATATATATATATATATATATATATATATATATATATATATATATATATATATATATATATATATATATATATATATATATAGAGAGAGAGAGAGAGAGAGAGAGAGAGAAGACTTGGGACTTGCGATTTTGAAGAACGTTCTAGTTTCTAGAAACTAATCTATAGGGAGAGTTCTTTGGAGAGCTTTCGCTCCTACTTACACCGCATACAAATTAACTCTACACCTATTCCTTTCAGATCAGTTCGTTAGTAAATTCGAAGTACTTGTTGAAACTGTAAGTTCTACAAGCATTATAAACTTTACACTCCTAGATTAAAGGAAGGTATTACGTCTGGATGACGTTAATCAGGGATTTTAAACTGTTTCGCATAAGAGCCCAATTGGGAGCTGAAGCTTATTATATATAATATATATATATATATATATATATATATATATATATATATATATAGATATATAGTATATATATATATTATATATATATATATATAAAAGCTCAATACAAAAAGACTAAAAATCTATCTATCTTTAATTTTCTTTTAATTTATCAAAGACTGTCTGTAGTAGCATTAAATATGAAATCTCAGTCAAATACGATTAAGAAACTGTATGAAATTTTCCTTATTATTAATTATATTCAAAAAAAAACGTTCTCATCACTGTAGGTTACCGAATGCTCCCAGAGACATTTGTCCAAAGGTAACGCATTAGGTACTCGATACAGGATTAATTAGGCCTATAGTACACATCACTATTTAAAAGGAATTTACGTTTTTTACATTTAAAATAATAGAAAAACATGCGTTTGAAGTAATAATGTGGTAAATTATTTTAATTTATGGTGACATTTTATTTAACTCCTTTCAATTATTCATGGCCACGAGTCCACCTAAGTATTTGTAAGACCTGTACCTATGAATTTTTTTTTTCGATTTTATTTATAAAAAATATATTTATTTGGACTCCGTTTCAATTAATTAAAAAAAAGTTGTGCTTATGTATTAAGAATATTAAAAGTATGTATGTGATGTAATTTTAAAGTAAAGTGCGAGTCGCACTCGCGCAGAGTGTTCCGTACTTTACCTTAAATTTCATTATTGTAGGTCAATGAAACTATAGCTTATAAAGTAGATGAACTTTAATTTGTGGACGTACAAATATAAGGTTTTATGCTTTTGTTTTTGAATAAATATACCCGAAAATAAATAAAAAAGATATTTTCCTTAGCTTATACTGTGCCTACTACAAATTTTTGCCAAATTTACGATTCTCGATCAATCGAAAGGTAATAGTCAGGACAAATTGAGAAAGTAAAAATATATGTAAAAAATTTACAATACGTTCATATTTTTATATGATTTTCTAAAGAGAATAATTTTTTAATTAATTTTTACTTTAAATCAATTAAAATATTATATTCTACTTTATAGTTTTGTTTAAGGCTAGTAGATACATACGAGTATATGTAAAGTCGACATTTCAAAAATGATCTGCTTTTACGCATTTATCTCAAGCACTACTGGTTTAACTTTTTTTTTTGCAACAAATAGCTCTTTGATCGAGGCATGTTATAGGCCATATTTCATCACATTAGTCGTATATATATATATATATATATAATATATATATATATATATATATATATATATATATATATATATATATATATATATATTATATATATATATATATATATATATATATATATATATATATATATATATATATATATATATATATCTTCTTCTTCTTCCTGGCATTAGTCCCGGCTTTTTGCCAGGGTCTGCCTTCCGACTAAGACCAATCGGTCCATATGAGTGGCGAAGTGGTTTTTTTTTTTTTGTGGAGCGATTGCCATCTGACCTCCAAACCCATTACTGGGAGAAACCAAGAAAGGACAGGGAATAAGAGGCAGAAAGACTTGGAATATAGGGGAGGGACACCACTTACATGGATTGGATCGGGTTATGAAAGTGGTGGCTCGAGGTCCCGGGGTCGCGTACCCGTATGCCGGAAACCAAATATCGGACAGATAATTGGCTTAGACACCCTCTGAGATCTATATATATATATATAATATATATATATATATATATATATATATATATACATATATATATATATATATATATATATATATATATATTATATATATATATGTATATATATATATATATATATATATATATATATTATAATATATATATATATATATATATTATATATATATATATATATATATATATATATATAATATATATATATATATATATATATATATATATATATATATTATATATATATATATATATAATATATATATATATTATATATATATATATATATATAAGTATACTATATATACTATATATATATATATATATATATATATAATATATATATATATATATATATATATATATATAATATATAATATATATATATTATACATAATATATATATATATACATATATATATATATCTATTATATATATATATATACTATATATATATATATATATATATATATATATATATATATATATATATATATATATTATATATATATATATAAATGCCATGCTTTAACCTATACAGGCAAAAATAAAAATAAAAATGTAAGTAAGCATTATACATTACGGAATAAGCTACTATGACTGTAGTTACTATCGTTATAATGTGTTTTTTGTTGCATACAAAAATGCCACTAAAACTTGCATCCGCTCCATGTCCCCCTTGTTCGCACACACTAAGATAGATCTCCTTCACAGAGTCCAGAATGAATTCCTTAGAATCCGGATGTCCTTGTTATGTTTGTCACTTGGACCTACAGAAAGACTACGAATTGGAATCGAGTTCTGCAAAGGCTTAGTCAAGCACTGCTCCCACCTCAAACCCCTCATCGTTGAAGCGTCTAAGTATGCTCCTAGTCCACACCCATAACTTCGACGCCCTCAAAGCATCCTTCTAGACCCGATGACCCCATTTCTGTAGCCAACCGTCACTACAACGGAAGGTTACACTCATCAGTCCCAAACACGCGCCCATGCCAAGTCCGAAACACACGCCGCCTTCTGAGCTGCCAGAATGCTCATATTTATCATTGATCCCTGGGGACAAGACTTGTCTTGATAAACAGACGGACATAAAACAAAGTGATCCAAAAAGGATTCCCACTCCACTTAAATGTCAAAAAATAATTGCGTATTATTCTTCAAGTTACTTAGTCTACTCAATAAGTATGTGATACCTAAGTGTCTAGTATGCGAGAAGGTAGAAGGTAGGTAGGTAGGTAGGTACCCACTTCTAATTCAATTAATCATATACTATCTTTCAATAACTAAAATTATCAAAATATTTTATGAGTCCTAAGTAAAATGAAATAATAAATATTAGACTACTTAAAAGTCAATTAAATTATTACTTTAATTAAAAAGTACTATTATCGTCATTTTTAGACTCGATTTCATCCAAGGAAATAGTACAATATACGTTGTAATAATAATAAGAAAAAATTTTAAAATATATTTTTTGTAAATTAACTTTTGTGGCGCAGCGGCACAGTCTGCCTGTGCTCGCGACGGTTGTGGGTTCGATTCCCACTTGGGGGAAAGAATTATTTTAATTTCGATCTGGTAACAAAATAAATGCGTGGCGTTGAGTTCCGTCAATCAACACGCAATGTGAGGAAAATTGGGGAACGCAGTGTCTAAACAGTAGGTTTTCTCGGCCTGCCCTGCTGAATGCGGGATACAGCGTGAAGCTATAAACCCTTTATAAGAACAAAACTATACTGTGACAATATCTGTGACCTTGCAATGATAAAAGTCATAATACTTAAATAATGTCCACCATCTCGGCTTGATTCCCATTCTATCCAATGTGATGGAGAAACAATGAAGCTCAGGACAAACTCTAGCTGCATATGATTGCAGCAAGCACGTCAGATTGGTTGCCATAAATTGAAGAGTTCCGTTGCCTGTCACCTAATGTCTTCATCAGAATATAACCAAATTAGGAAGGGATAATCTGAAAAAAAAATGGCGATGCTCTTACGAAATATTCTATAAATATTTTTTTATTGTTGGGGCAATCTAACTATTTCATGGAGAAACTCTTTGATTTTTTAGTTTTTGGTGTTGTTTGGAGAAGATTTTTTAATTTTCTCATAGTAATATTATTTTGTTTTGGTGTTATGCAATTTTCGTCTTCACGATCGACGCAAAATAGATTCTCTCGAAATGTGGTGTTGGAGATGAATGGTACGAATTCCGTGGAATGCTTTTCGCTCCAACGTATCTATTTTGAAGGAATTAAACATCAAAGAAAGGTTGTCGACGACCGTTTGTGGACGAATACTCATATTCTTCAGTTCATAACGCGCAACGAAAATTCCATGGAACGGCTTGTCGTGCAGGGCAAGGTAGAAGGAAGAAGAGCTCGCGGTCGCTCACCAGCAAGATAGATAGATCTAATAAGTCTGTTACTGACCACACCACCAACAATTGTTCGCACGAAGCCACGAGTAGAGTAAGATGGAGATGCATCGTGATGATATCAACGCAGAAGCCGACCAATTCCTGACCACGACCACTCTGCCATGAGTGTACGACTAAGAAGAGAATAGAGCTATGCGATTTGATTATAATTTCTTTTCTTTATCTCATGCCACGAATTCACAACTTGATCAGAAACAGCTCCAAATTCTGCCACAGGTCACAACCTTGCTGCGAGCCATTAAGGAGTTCCGTTAATCATCATGTTTGACTACGACAATAACTTGGCCATACCGACGTTACGCTAGGTGATTCATATAACTTAAAAAAAAATGTGCAAGTATTCTTCATTTGCTCCTAAGAATTGAAGAGTTATGTTACTTTATCATAGATCCCACAATTAGAACCAATCTCTTGTTAAACTATCCAAGAAGTACAGCCTTTCCAATAGGATTATTTGTACGCAGATACTTAATGTAAATTTAAGATATATATGGTTTGCTTACGGGTACTACTGTCAGAACTGAACTAAACTAAAATGGGTCCGCACGGGCACGCACCAGCAAGCACCAGCAAGCACCAGCTTTCCAATAAATAAAGTTTCATCAAAATCGTTACCCATTGGAAAGTTCTAATGTGACAACAGACATAAGAGAAACCTCCTTTTTGAAATCGTTTATAATATATTTAATGTATGTATATGTATGTATGTCCGTGTCGTAGACAACTGTTAGTTAGTAAGTAGTTTTTAACATGTGGACAAAGCCACGTGTAAAAGACAGTGTAACATATAAAAGATGACACGATGTAGTCATTTTATTCTTTAAATTATACAATGTTTGATCAGACACACATTATAAATAAAAAAAAATTGAATTATAATTTGTATAATTAAGCTACGTAGTTTTTGTATTATAATCGTCTACAATAAAATTGTTATTTTTATATGGTTATTTAAGTACTCATTGAATTTAGCATTTCCGGGTTTGAGATGAGACTAGTTTTTATACGCGGCTTCGCCCTTGGGAATTAATTTAAAAATTAAAAAAGAGTAACTGTTGAGTTCCTCGCCTTTCCAGCCTTGCCTCTGAGAAGAGCCTCAGTGGAACTGCTCTCCGAGCTGGTGGTAGCTTCTTGAAGGACTTACAAATACTGACATTTATGTTAAGTGCTTGTAATAGCCTATTTGAATAAATATTTTGATTTTGATTTTTGATTTTGAACCACCATTTTGTACCACCTGGACGTGGATCCTCTTGTTTGCATATACAGAGTGATCCACGTTACGTAATATAGACTCTAGCCTCCTCCTCCTAGATAAATATTATTCAATTTGTTTCTAGTCCCTTAGATTGGCACGTTCAACCAAACCAGCTTAGCTTCGTAATATAAGCATAGAGTATAGATGTGTGCTTTTACATATTATTCGATTTATTTTACTTTTTTCTCATTTTTCCCCATGGCAACCGTGTTAACGTGTTATCGCACTATACACTAATTCCAGCCAATTGCAAGATTATCACACAACATAAATATCAATTTAAACGCGACAGTTGCAGGTTCGGTTCCCATTCAGTCTGGTAGGAAGGCAAAACGCTATCTTGAGTTTTGGCCACTCCATATGGAATGTCTTGAAAATTGGGCGATGCGTCTAAAACGAACGGAGTGTCTGAACACTATGTTCCCGCTGTCAGCCAGGATATATGCTATAAGCGGGATTTCTTTTTAAATATTTGTGTATTCGCTTATACATTATATTATATTATATTCTATATGTTTGTATGTATGTATGTATATATTTTATAAAAATCACTTATTAATAATTTGTATATCTCCTTATCCAAAGATTATCTGGAAGAAAACCTTGATTAATTAAAGTAAAGTAATAATAACTTCTTTCTGCTTCACATATTCACTTCGTAGCGTCTGTTTGTGATTCAAAAATAACTGTGATTTTTCAAATGAATATAGTTATTCGCACGCTATTAAAAAAACGAATACGAGCATTTTAAAATGTTTGTCTGTCTGTCTGTCTTTCCATTTGTCCGGGATAATCTGCGGTACAGCTAAATTTTACTGCAATATAGGGGAAAATCACGTTTACATAAAATATTACATACAAAAAATAATAACTTTCATTTTATATATATATATATAATATATATATATATATATATATATATATATAATATATATATATATATATATATAATATATATATATATAATATATATATATATATATATATATATATATATATATATATATATATATATAAATATATTCGAAGCATGGTGTGGTTAGGGAGCAGAAAACAAACTATCTTCTTCATAATGACTTTATTAATTTCCACAGATTTTTTTATTAATTTAATTTTAATAATATAGGTAGGTACACAATCGACAAGTAGTCCCCAGACTTGTGATCCGAGCGGTTTACATGTATATTATATACGAGTTAATAAGAGATCCTCGATAAAGCGAGCGAAGCTGCGCACAAGACACTAATATATAAATAAAAAAAAAAAATCCATCTACATAGCAGAAATTTTTTTTAGCTGTTTGGTTTCAACGCCGCAAGCTTTTGACGTCCGTGCCTTTGTTATATCGCATTTCTTGCTTTTTTAAAAAAAAATATGGTTCGAATTATGGATTTCGATAATAAAGGTTTTTTATTCATTTAAGCTCAATACACATGAAGATGCCTAATATAAGATTATATGATTAGATGCTAATTGAAACATAATTTAGACGATTATAAAAGAAATAAGTAGGCCTGTAAACGTGACGTATTGTGAGTTCGATTCCCGCTCGGTGTGAATGGATTATTTTAATAATTATTATTTACATTTTCTTCGCTCTAGCGACAAAGCGAAGCGCGGCGTTGAGTTCCGCCACTCAACACGCACTGCCTCGAAAGGCGGAAAGCGGGGAACGGAGTGTCTTAACACTAGGTCCCTTTTGCCTACTGTCCCCTCTGCCTACCCTGCTATGTGCGGGATACAGCGTGAAGCTAAAAAGAGAACATTTCAACTTTAAAAGATCTAAATATTTTGAATATTCTACATACTCTTCCTCAGCTGAGTGCTTAACTAAATTCTTGATATCCTACTGGTGCAGGATAAAACGAGGTTTCACAGCCCACGCAAGCGAAGTCACAGGCTACAACTAGTCAAACATCAACAGTACAGATACAGTTATGCAAAAAATTAATAATATTATAAAATATACTTAAATTAAAACATTCATAGGCTGCGACCGCACAAAACTGTGACCGAAAAGGACTCTTCTATCTAGTGATACCTCTTCAAAAAAAAAAAGAAATAAAAAAAAAACATCAGAATTAGTATCATAATAAGTGCTTTATAATAATGTTTTATAGCTTTGCGTTTTTCTGGCGTACAGGGAGAACTTAGTGCTAGGACACTCTATTCTCCATTTTTCGTATGAATCGAGATATAGCATGTCGAGAGGAGAATATTAGCTCTGTAAATAATTCACTCCTTAGAGGAGAGATTGGACACAAAACCATTGCGCTTACAATCTGATTATATCCCACTGCGCCACTAACGCCTGTACTCTAAAGAGAATTTATTATTGAGGGCATTTATCAATGTAATATAACCTGAAATAATGTTTGCCTGTTTGTCTGTACTATTGTGTAAGCTAATCTCAGGAACGGCTTAACCGATTCAAATCCAGTTTTTATGGTACTATTGTATTATTATGGTAATATTCCCTTAATTTTCACTTATAGTTTATCAAAATTTTCATTCATACATAAAAAAACCTTATATAACATTAAAATTTTTATGGGATTTATTTCTCTAAGTAGACAAAAGCAAGAGCGCAGCTATTTTGTTAACAAATTACTCTGAAATTTCAAATGGTAGTTACATAGAATTTACATCAAATGAGCATTGAACCTGCTACCTTCCAACAGCAGAAACCAACCAGCCAGTCATAATAACCAGCCATAAATAACTTGAATAGCTTTATAACAGGCAACTTTAATTGTTATGATCATTAACACCTTGAACTAGGTTCAAGATGTGTTATAAGACTTATTATTACGCTAACTATAGTTAACTTTAATTGTAATTAAAAAAAAATTACGTTAGATTTACGTAATGATTGATATGTATGGTATTTAAAAGCATTTCTTGGGTTTATAGAAAAAATTGAAATTTTTAGTTCAATTTAAGTTATGTCTTCATAAGACCGAGGACCGTCTTGGCGCAGTGGCATAGCGGCGGTTTGTGGGTTCGATTCCCATGAGGGGAGAATTAATTATTTCCATTTTCTCGCTCTGGCAAGGCAAAGCGCGGCGTTGAGTTCCGACACTCAACACGCAGTGCCTCGAATGGCGGAAAGTAGACAACAGAGTGTCTTAACACTAGGCTCCTTCTACCTACGGTTCCCTCTGCCTACCCTGCTATGTGCGCGACACAGTGTGGAGCTAAACAATCAATAATAATAATTAAAACGAGCGAAGCTAGCGTCAACTGGCGAGCGAGTCGAGTAGAAGGCGAAACTCTTAAGCAAATTGAATATTTTTAATTGTGTAAACCGTTATATTGTACACAATAGTCAATTAATTTTATGAATGAGATATATTCGTATACATCCATCTAACTAAATTGCGGAACTCAACGCCGCGTTTTGTCAGACGAGACTAGAATAAACATTGACCTCGAATAGAAATCGAACCTATAAACACCGTATGTACCCGATACGAGAGACGCATTGCCAACTGTAGCTTTTTAATAGAAATAGCCATTTTTATAACCAGCTATGGGAGACTTGGTTTCTGTCAGAATGCAAGAACGTCTATCAGTTATTTATTTATTTTTTTTTTTTTGCTTCACGCTGTATTCTATATATAGCAGGGTAGGCAGAGAGAACCATAGGCAGAAGGAACCTAGTGTTAAGACACTCCGTTCAGCACTTTCCACCTTTTGTGGCATTGAATATTGAGTTGCGGGACTCAACGCCGGCCGCACTTTGCCTTGTTGCCAGAGCGAGGAAAATTAAAAGAAGCCACAAACCGTCGTATTTACAGGCAGCCTTCAAACGGTATTTTTGTTATTTAACTATATTTTGTTATTTAAAACGATAAAAGCTCCAATGTTGTAAATATTTATGTATAAAAGTTCCCACAATTGAAAAAAGCTTCCATGACGTCGATATTATGAGAAATTCATTCAATAATTTAAAATATATGTATGTGTGTTGCTTACATGTTATCATTAAACGTATTTAAAGTACAAAAAAAAAAAAACTTGATTTGCTATAAAAAAAATGTGATCAGAACGATTTCGGTTTTTCCATATCAAAGTAAATATTCTTGACTCATTTCCGTCTTTTTTCATTTCTGGACAATATTTAGATAAGAGAATTTAGTGATAAGACACTCTCAGCCAGGTTTTAACGGTGCAGGTACTGTATATTATAATTTCACTAAGTGATCATTGAATCCACTACCATTGAGCTGTCACTGTAAGACACTGTCCTGTCCCACTATGACACGTTGGCCTCGATAACTGTAATTTGGACTCTTTTATTACTTATGTAATTATTTTTAATACTCATATATACGATGTTGTATAATTTTTTTAAAGCTTCACGCTTTTTCCCGCAAATAGCAGGATGTGCAGAGAAAACATAGTATTAAAACACTCCGTTCCCTATATTCTGTCCTTTTTAAAGATACAATGGCGGAACTCAAAAGCGCGTTTTATCTTCTTACTAGAGCAAGAAATTGAAAATAGCTCATACCCCCGAGTGGGAATCGAACTTACAACCGTCACTTTTACTTTTACAGGCAAACGCTGTGCCGCTGTGCCAAAGAGATTTTTTTCTAAATCTGTAATAACAGGGTAGGCAGAGGAATTCTAGTGTCAGTGTATATATATATATATATATATATATATATATATATATATATATATATATATATATATATATATATATATACCAAAGTATTTATTTTAGATTTTTTGTCTGTCTATCTGTTTGTTTGTTCCGTTTTCGACGGGACTACCACTGGCAGGTAGCTGATGTAATAAGGTGTAACTTGGGCGCTTATTTTTTTTTACCTAATATATATTAATATAAATAATTAATATATACATATAAGTTTTTATGAAAGAAAGAAAAACATTGAATATACAATTTTAAGATACAAATAAGACAGACAAACATTTGTCGAATATATTAAAGTAAATACGAGTATACTGGACGTGTACAATGTGATTTTGTGAGCGGAGCCGCGAGCGAGTCGCTTGTATAGAATATATCATTGTAACGAAAATAAGCTAAATTGATCAAAGTATGACTTTGACGTTTAAACGAAGACGTTAGATCGAGTAACATTATATATCTTTCAATACGGGATCTTGTATGGAAAGTTATTTTTTTTTTGAAGAACCTAGTGGTACACTAAGACACTCTGGTCTTCGCGTATTAAATATTGGTGGGTGGTCTTGGGTTGAACCCAAGCTTGAAGATCGAACCAAAAACTACTGTATCCATAGCGTATGCATTCAAAAATCGATATAATGACGTCAACATATCAAAGTCAAGTAAATACTGTTTACACAAATATGTAGAAAAACTGGAATCTATATCCTATGACGTAGGGTGTTGTGTTAATGAAGTATATAATTTCAATTAATTATCATTTTAATGATAGAGCGTAATACCTTATAGGTATTTCCATGAAATACGTCACGTTTGTAATAGAAAAGTAAAGCTGTGACGTCACAATACGATTAATATAATAAATAATATATGAATAAAACATTTATGGTAGTGATTGTACATGTTCTTCTTATAGATTCACGCTTTATCCCGCATATAGCAGGACAGACAGATATAACATAATATATAAACACTCAAATCTCCGCTCTCCGTCTAAATTTGAGATATATTTTATGTTGAGTTCCGCCACTCAAGAGGCAATGTCTCGTATGTCGGAATGTGGAGAACGGAGTGTCCCAACACTAGGTTCAATTCCTAATGTGAAACTTTAAAAATACATTACAGAGATCACTTCTAGATTATAAAGAAGTGCCATAAACAGTTTAATTAAAAATTAAATAACAGCTACTTAATTTTTTTGCATAAAACTGTTATTCAAGATTCTTATCAATGAGATAAAATATAAGAATAATGTAAATATACATTTTAATATGTAATTACCTACTCATTAAGCATTTTATTGTTTAAATATAAACAATGTAAAATTATTTGGATCTTCCCTAAGGATGGGCGTTCCACAAGGTCCTATTCTTGGGCCCCTGTTGTTTTTTATTGTTGTTGTTTTATGTCAACAATTTTTTTTATAAGAAGAACCTATGTGATATTATACTGTTCGAGGATGATACCCCTTTGATATTCAAAGTTGACGGAAACCAAATAAACTATGACTATGGTCGATGGAAATAATGAATTGGCGCATATTCATTGTTGGTTTGACCTTAACAAACTTATGTTAAACGCTGAAAAAGTTTAATATATTGAATTTACAAAAACTAACGTTGTAAAACAAAATTTAAATCTCTCTATTTAATACGAAACTCGTAACGTAATGGAATCAAGTATGTTCTTAGATATAACTATAGATTCCAAACTCTATTTGAATGCCAACTAAACACTTGGAGATAAAGTGCCGCGTTTTCAAAGTGAGGTTTAACATATTTTAGGCACTTTTGAGTGGCGTAACTTAACACAGCAATGTCTTCCTAGAGCTGAAAAATAATTAATTGCCACAACCCACGATTGAACCTATAACCTCAATTATATTCAGAACCACAACTGTGCCACGATATTCTTAAATTGTATAAATCTATAATATAATACATACAGATTAAAAACATATTTTATATAGAGGATTATGACAGTGTTTAGTTTTATTACGAACATTCTAAATCCTATTATTGAATAAGTATATATTGCCTATTAACGACACTTCTTAACAGATATTAACTAACTTTACTAAATAAATCAGTTGAGAAACATAGCTTGGAAAAAGGGACGTTCTCTTATGTCTTATGTTATGTATTTTGATAGTAACCTAACAAGATATATGTGTGTATGTGTAACTTCATGTCTTGTTAAGGGTTTCCTCCAGATTTTCGAAATATATATATATATATATATATATATATATATATATATATATATATATATATATATATATATATATATATATATATATATATATATATATATATATATATATATATATATATATATATATATATATATATATATATATATTGCCGATATCCAAGCATTATCGCTAAGAACGATCATTTGGCAAGAGGATACTGCTTATTAAATATGTATTTTAATACTAAAGTGCTATTTTTTTTTTTACAAAACATAAAAAGTTCAATTCTAATTTAAAAAATCATAGTATGTTTAACTAAAACTGGTTATATATTCTATTAAACGGGACTCGAATCCACTATCTTAGACTGGTTGGCCAGACACCGCACTGGGTCACGATGGGACCAAAATTGATATAATTATATAGTATCATACTTAAGCTTACGCTTTGTATATTTTTGTCTTTGTTTTAATTTTATAGCTATATTATATTTTATTTTTTATATTTTATTTTATTTTAATTATATTTTACAAAATTCTAATTACGTAAGAACCCCTCGATTTAAAAGGTCTCCTCTAGAGAGTTCCATTTGTCGGGACAAATGGAATCCGGTCGGTCTACCTCTCTTTCTTCCTGGTACCTGAACCATCCATGCTGATATATTATGCTTCCATCATAGAGAGATATCTAAAACATTCAAGTGAGCTTTCGTTTCCACCATAATGGTAAGCAAGGCGTGGCGTTGAGTCCCGCTGTGATGCAATGACTTTCCAATAAAAAGCGGGAGTGTTTTAACACTAGGTTACCTCTGCCTAACCTGCTATATGCGGGATACAGCGTGAAGCTAAAAAATACTTAACCGTTCTCCTTTTCACGCTAAATTTAAAACAAATGTTAATATTGTTTAGAAAAACTAAGAGAGTATATCAATGATTGTTTCAAATTGTTAAAGAAATACGGATACAGAATAATGATGTCGCAACTATGACGATTATTATCGGTTCAAATCCAGATTGAGGCAGTTTCTAATGTGTAAGTGTTGAATTAAGGTTCCCTTGGAACATAGTGTCTAAGGAAGGGAAGGGAGTCGGGTGACTTACCACTGCTTTGCTATATGCGGGGAACGTCTTTTTCATAAAATAAAGTCCCGGATTTGCAAATGTATGTTTAATTACTTACATTTGTTTATTTTTTTTGTGAAAAAAAAAAACAAGTAAATCTAAATAATATGTTTAAATAAATGTGACATTTCAACAAAATAACCTTCATATTATATGTACATATATATAACAAACTCCCCCCCCCCCAAAATTGAATATATAAATAGCCTAACATCATAGCTGCATTAAAGTTTTTTTAAAGTTTAATTCCACACAAAGGGAAGAAAAATACCTTGTTTAGAAAAGGTATAAAAATTAAACGTAGCTGGATTTGAACCCACGCCTCTTCAACCTTGTCAGCGCTGCGAAGCCGTTCATCGTTCAGTGACATTTAATTTCAACTGTCTGTCAGTCACATAGTACAGGCAAAGTCCTATGTACATATGTACATATATATATATATATATATATATAATATATATATATATATATAAGTATATATATATATATATATATATATATATATGTATATATATATATATATATATATATATATATATCTAATATATATATATATATATATATATATATATATATATATATATATATATATATATATATATATATATAATATATATATATATATATATATATATATATATATATATATATATATATATATATATATATAATATCCCTTTATAATTTATACACTTACTATTAAACAGTACTGGCTATAAAAAACCCGCACCAACCTTGATACGAAATCAAGACCATTCCGATGACATAATAAATCAAAAATCAATAAAAAAAATATTTCTTAATTGCAAAAACGTTTCAATTCTAGAAATTTCTCGTATATATATATGTATAATATGCATTGAGTCATACAAATTTTGAGGTCAGAGATTTTTATAATAAAAATATACTTATTTTTTTTTTATAATAAAAACATACAACAAAATCTACATGCCAAGTGCAAATTTCCACACGCAGCGTTCGACTGTCAACGAGGTGGTAGCGGAGTCGATACCTTATTGAGGGAATGATTACACTTATTCATATTATTTTAATTTTTGTACCGTCGTGGCGCAGAGGCACAGCGGTGCGCACACGACGGTTTGCGGGTTCGATTCCCATGAGAGGAGAATGAATTATTTTCATTTTCTTCGATTCGCGTTTAGTTCCACCACTCAACACGCACTGCCTCGAATGAGGAACAAAGTGTCTTAATATTAGATTTTTCTGCCTGCATGAAATGCAGCATAAAGCACGATGTAAAAAAAATGTGCATACAAATGTAGCTGGGTAGACAGAAAAGCCCTGAAGACACTGCATTTTTCAAATGAAAATAATTCCTCTGCTCACATGAGAATGGAACCCACTACCCTATATTTACAATCAAACACTACCCCACCGCACGTTTAAAATTTAAAATAAAATTAAAAACAATTTTTTTTTACCAATCGATTAAACCTTTCTAATATCGATATTATATAAATTACTTTTATTAAAAATAAATTATTATCTGTTATACAAATTAATTAATATAAACAATACATTTTCTCTCTTTAAATGCGTTCAATCTAAATTTCTTAAGAATAGTTGACACTGACTGTGACCGCAAAGCGGCGCGATATCACTAACTGGTTTTAAAAAATCGCCTCTTAAACCTATATATAATTTGCGTTTCACATAAAAATACTCATTTACCCGATAGACGGCGAATGACGTGTTAGCGTGCAGCGTGCAGCGTGAAAGAGTCTTATACGAGTGATACGTGCAACACGTAGTGTCTAGTGTCTGGTGACAAGGAGTTTTAGTGGCAAATAATGAAGGATTTAGTGCAAATTTGGAATCGAGTCACCGGAAGGCAGTATTCGTCGGTTAGTTGTAATGATAAGGAGTTAAAGGACTTGTCCAATAGATTGAAGAGTTTGGACACTAACTTTGATAGCGCATCAGAATGTGAGGGTGTGGGCAGGTTGGAAGATCTCCAGCTCAACGAGACGAAGATCATCAATAGGCTATTTAAGAAACGTAAGAACGGTGACATCGCCAGGAAGCCTAAATGTAAGTGATTCAAAATAAATATATGTAAATGTCAACAAAATACATACTCTATTTTAAAAAAAAAAATAAATCAGAAGTTCTTTTTTTTAAATTATTTTTGTAAAATTTAATTTGAACTAAAAATAAATAGTAAGCGCAATATTTAAAAATTCTTTAAAATATTTCATATGTACGTTGTTTTTTTTTATTTTTTGGTTGTAAATCAAGAATAATATTGATTTAAAAAAGAAAAAAAAAATGTGACTGTATTTGTAAGAAATAACAACAAATATAAAAAAAAAATTTAAACATCACAAACTACAATCAATTGCATACAATTGCAAGCAACCGTTTGCAATATCGATGCTCACTCGACGCCGCTAAGCACGCAATGTCTAGAAAACGGTACGGAGAGGTGCATCGTTTAATGTCTTAACACTATGTTTTTTCATTGTTAAAACGCTTTATAATAAAAAAATTGAGAAGAAGATATTTTAGCTGATTTTGTAGCGGCTTACTCTAATTTTAATACCACTACTGTTAATTCTGCGGAATAGTAATAGTATATAAAAGTGATGCCGCGTGCGGGACACTAGGAAATTCATTTTTTTTTTAATTTTAATATTTTTTATAAATATAATAAAATTTTTTTTATATCTTTTATATGATGTTTTTTTTTATATGAATCGAACCTGTAACTAGAATACAAAAAATATATCCTAAACACGTTTTTTTTATTGTAGTTATTTTTTTAAACATTGCAATAAGGAAGCATAGAAGCTTAAAAAATTTACATTTGTAATATTTTGTATCTTATTATTTAAATTAATATAATAATGCGTTTAATGATATTTTATATGAGATCAAAATACACACACACACACACACACACAAATTATGTGTAGTTTTAGGTTGAACTTCTGATGTTTATAAGTTTGTTGACAGTGTTTTTGTTTTTTTTTTAAATTATACAAAACACATAACATAGTTGATAACTTTAAATAAAGAATTTGAATTTAATATTTTATTAAAATTCTATATTTAAAGTTAAATACTGTACACACAGTAATTATAATAGGCCTTTCATTTATTTATATATATATATATATATATATATATATATATATATATATATATATATATATATATATATATAATATATATATATATATATATATATATATATATATATATATATATATATATATATATATATATATTTATATTTATATTATTTATATATTTTTCTCATATTAACACCTTTTCCTTTATGGAGCGGTATTTAGATAGTTAGTAGTCAGTGTGTAGTGTTAGTAGTGTCAGACATATTGGAAGCTGGAACAGTGGTTTCTCCTCTGAAATGTCATTTACAAATGATTTATAAGAATAATAGGCTTTATTTACTTACTCGCAAGTTTAAACGAGTAAATTGATTTTCAGACAGTCATCAATGTTATAACCTTATTTTCAGCTCACTTATGTATGTATGTATTATGTATTTTTTTATTTTATATATATATGTATATGTATGTGTATGTATGTATATTTATATATGTATATGTATGTATGTTTGAATGGTGTATTTATATGTTTGTGAATATTTATGTATTTGTAATAAGTAAGTTATAGTTTAGTATATATTATAGCTATATAGTGTATTTCTAATTTATTATAGAATTAATTGTACTATATTCTTACCCGCTGCTTAAAAACTCATCCACTACCATAGGTTGGCTGGAAGAGATCTCTTATAGGGATAAGTCCACCTTTGTGTACTACTTTTCTTTTTTTAATGTAGTTACTCTTATGTTTTTTTTTTTTTAGTACAATAAAGAATATTATATATTTAATGCTCTTTATGGCTTCCATTCGCAAAGCACTCGGTACTGTCAACGCAACAAGCAGTTCTCCTAATAGATACTGTTAAAAATATTAAAAAGATAAAATTTTAAAACAATGATGCAAATATTTTTATTATTAATAACATATAAATGTGTAAATGACCTTTATTTATTTAAAAAAAAAAACTAATTGTTGCAGGAAATATTTAAAGTGATATGCATATTGTATAATGCGAATGATAATATTTAAATATGAGAATGTTGGGGCGCAGTGGGTGAGTGACTGCAAAAGCGACGATCGTGGGTTCGATTACGTTTGATGAATGTGTAAAAAAGTGTTAAAGTTTTCCTTTTGGTCAAGTGAATACGCGCGGGTTCCGACGTTCAGCACGCAAATTTGTCATATATATATTTTTTATAGTTTCACGCTTTATCCCGCATATAGCGGGATAGGCGGAGGGTAGCTAGTAGACACTCCGTTCCCAACTTTCCGCCCAATTTTTGAGACTGCCTGTTAAGTAGCGGAACTCAATGACGACACGCTTCATTTTGTTACTAGGGCTAATAAAATGGAAATTATTATTTCCTCTCTAACGGAAATCGAACCCACAACTGTCGTATACAGTCGGACACTGTGCCACACTGCATATATATATATATATATATATAATATATATATATATATATATATATATATATATATATATATATAAATATATATATATATATATATATATATATATATATATATATATATATATATATATATATATATATATATATATATATATATATATATATATATAATATATATATATATATATACATACATATCGTTTGATTATCACGAAAAGTCTTTCTTAAATTATCAAGGTAGGTATTGCACAAAGAACAGAAGATTAAATAATCACCTTATCGACATGTGCTTACAATACGTTTGCTGCATCAGTAGTTTCTTTAGCACCTGACCTTAATCTTGAGTCGTTGGAATCGACAACCGTCAGACGATTATTACTTAATTATTATTCAACCCAATTTTTATATAATCGATTCAAAATTGCATACATAATAATATATATATATATATATATATATATATATATATATATATATATATATATATATATATATATATATATATATATATATATATATACATAAAGTAAATAGATAGAAACTATTTTATATTGTGATCAGCGTGCACGAACAGACAAACACATTAAAAAGTATACATACATACTTACCCCCGCATACCTCTTTCGCCTGATGTTATATATATATATATATATATATATATATATATATATAATATATATATATATATATATATATATATATATATATATATATATATATATATATATATATATATATATATATATATATATATATATATATATAAAGTAAATAGATAGAAACTATTTTATATTGTGATCAGCGTGCACGAACAGACAAACACATTAAAAAGTATACATACATACTTACCCCCGCATACCTCTTTCGCCTCTTCCACTGTCATCAACCTCTTCATACATGTCCTCCGAGGGTTCCTCATGCTTTTTACGTGACCGTCCTCCAGTATCTTCGGATATTGTGTTCTCGAAGGTCAACCGAGATTTATTTAAAAAAAAATTGAAATTTTATTATAAGTAAAAATTGCTCGCCTTTTACTGCGACTTCGCTCGCTCCAATCGTAATAATTACAAGTGGATGACACATTCTACGCGTTCTAGGTAAATCCGACCGCAGATTGTGTGCTACATGCTAAATGATTAACGCTATACAGCCTATACACTTCCTATATAAATGTGGAATGGAACGCAAAATTACGACGCACAACCAAACAGACTCAATTTGTTAATATAAGCTTTTAAATATGGTTTTTTTTTTATATTTTAAAAATATTACGCTTCGCTTTTTGTTCGTTTCGCTCGATGAAATATGTAAGGAAATTTTACTGGTTTTTTTTTATTTATTCAGAGATAGTTGGTGCC
>JAXRJS010000001.1:150000-300000 GCA_037127375.1 Dione juno
TTCTTGACAATAGGTTCTGTAGCTAATTATAATTTAACTAATTATAATTAAGGAAATTTCTTATAAATAAATAATTAGCCACAGAAGAAGAATTGTTTGAAGAAGTAAAGTAACTAAGTCCACTTCAACTACCCTACTATATATAGGCTCAACGTTATATAGAAAAAAAAAAGATCTATAATGATCTATGATGATCTATAATGATCTATGATGATCTATGATGATCTATAATGATCTATGATGATCTATAATGATCTATGATGATCTATAATGATCTACAAATGATCTATAATACTGATGCTGCCATATAAAGGCAACAATTTAATTAATAAATCAGCGTAACAGGAAAGGGTATTTAAACGTGATCATTTCAATTAGATTGCAATTTTTGTAAAGAAAGAAATTTGTACAAACATCACGTACCGACACTCAGCTGTGCTTCATGACTATTAACAATATAAATAATTTAAATGTATAATATTCTATATATATTTAAACATATAAATGTGTATGTGTGTGTGTGTACGTGTGTGCGTGTAAGTTGGATTGGAACCTATAACCTAGCTAATAAGTGTATAAGTCACTTGATATATATATATATATATATATATATATATATATATATATATATATATATATATATATATATATATATATATATATATATATATATATATATATATATATATATATATATATATATATATATATATATATTTTGGAGAAGCCCAATGAATTCTTATATATCTAAGTCTGGATAAATGGATTAATCAATAGAAAAATAGCACTTTGCACATTTTGCACTTTGTGCTAGCTGTTTCCTTGTGGCTGTAAGTTCGATTCCCACTAGGGGGGGGGGGGGGGGGAAATGAATTATTTTCTATTACGCTTGGTCTGGTACCGGGACTAAGCGCGGCGTTGAGTTTCGCCGCTCAACACGTAAACTGAAAGTGGGGGAACACCTTAACATTAGGTTCCCTTGCCTTCTCTGCTATATGATTTAAAAAAAGAAAATTTCCTATAAAACGAATAGCAAGTCTAAGAATTTAGTCTAATTCAATTTATATACTATATTTCCCTACAGCGACATATTGCAATTTCAAAAGATAAGTCAGAAATAGCCTCACTTCTATACAAACATTATTTGACCTAAACAGGCTTGAACCCGTGACCTGCGTTTCAATTATCATGTACTATTGAACATTTATAATTATATTATTAGTATATTGTAAGCGACGTTTATAACTAAATTGCAGTCAATTACCTTTGTAGAATTTTTTATTGAGTTAAAAATCTTTTGACGGAGTGTTTGAACACTATTTCCCCTTTATCTCTTCACTAACTATAATAAGTGCGGGAAAAAGCGTGAAGCGATTTTTTTTTAAATTAAATTTACATTTTTTAGTAAGTTATGTTTCAAGGTTGAATATTAAATATTCATTTGTATTAATAAAGTATTGAATTCTAAAAAGATACACGATATGCGACGGTATTATGTATTATTATGGTATTATTATGGGTTCGATTCCCATGAGGGGAGAATGAGTTGTTTTCATTTTCTTCGCTCTGGCAACAAGGCAAAAGCGCGGCGTTGAATTCCGCCACTCAACACGCAATGCCTCGAAAGGCGGAAAGTGAGGAACGGAGTGTCTTAACACTAGGTTCCTTCTACCTACGGTTCCCTCTGCCTACTCTGCTATGACATTGCGAGACTATACACGTTGAATCGCGGAATTCAACGTCGCCTTCTCTTTCCCACGCGTCTACAGACAGACGCTAGTGGAATGTCGTTACATGAGAAATTGCTGTATATATGGAATTTTTATAAGCAAAATTTTTCCATACTATAAAACCAGTTAGAACATAAGTATATATGTTATTATTACGATTCTAAATATTTTTAATACTAGCCCGCGGTCGCGGCATCGCTTGCTTGGTCAATGTCCTCGGATCGTGTTCTTATTTTATTTATTTTTAAATAATACTTGTTTTCAATTAATTTATGTTTATGTGTACAATTTAATATATTTGAATTCTTATTCGGATTAATATCCAGAAATAACTGGAAATACAGACATTTGGCTAAACTAAATGCGGCGTTAAACTCTGCCACTTAGATTAATAAGATCTCTCTCTCTTTTAAAGTGTTAATCCACACTAACGATAGAAAAATACTTAAAGAAAACATATAAAAATTTGAACTCAGCGAGATTTCAACGGATTTGAACGGTTTCCAGGAGACGCGGGTTCAAATCCCGCTGCGTTCAAATTCTTATGTATTTACTTTAAGTAAGGTGTCCAATAATGTACAATACAAATACCTACAAAAATATAGGCGATTAATCCGGTAAAAACCGGTTTACAATTATCCTAATGATATGTTTTTTTTATTGGATATATTGAATTTTTTTTATTTAAATGCTTTTTTGTTTGAGATACGATAACTAAGTAGATAAACGTAAAGTTTATAAGAACAGGTTCATCATATATTTTTTTGCTTCGATCGCCAATCACTGGTGATATAAAAAAAAAGAAAAATGACGTATTTTGACATTGTTTTGTCAGACAAGCTCTTAAAATATTACCTCGAGCGGGAATCAAACCTGAAACCAATTTATATGAAACTCATTGTCTACACTTCTTGTAGCGGCTATTTTGTTTTATATTAACTACATATTAAGTGTATAAAAGGCCGCCGTGAAATTAACTTTTTCACTTATTTCTTCAAAGCACGACTTAAAATTTCTCCACTTACCGTCGGAAATCGGAGAACGGAGTGTCTTAACACTATTCTTACAACATCAAAGAATACACCTTTTAATAAAATAAAAAAACATATTTTAACTAATATTGAATATTTATAAAAAACCATAATCAATTATTAGAATAATATATTACTCATTTACTTTTGATACTTTATCAATAATAAACTTTGCTATACTGGTTTCTACTGAACATTTAAAAACGACGTTTCGCTTAAATTTATATATATATATATATATATATATATATATATATATATATATATATATATATATATATATATATATATATATATATATATATATATATATATATATATATATATATATATATATATATATATATATATATATATATATATATATATATATTAGTACATAAGCATTTGAAATATTATACAACGTATAAGTAAGTCAATAAATCTCCATAACGAGTACATATTATCGCTTATACATTGTACATGAATATATGTATAAGATTAATCTTTATAATACTCTAGAAAACATTTACAAAGCAAAATTATTGAATTATGTGGAGAGAATAGAGAACCATATTGGAATAGAAATAAAAAATGTCAAGAATTATCCAAATTGCTGGTTCGATGCCGTGTTGTGTGTGGCACGCGATATAAGTCACTGCCACTGGTCCGGAAGGCGGTTCTGATGCAGAAGAGCCAGCATCAAATTCAACAGTTGCTCTTTTAAATTACAATTTTATTATTAAATACAATAAATGGTATGTATATATATATATATATATATATATATATATATATATATATATATATATATATATATATATATATATATATATATATATATATATATATATATATATATATATATATATATATATATATATATATATATATATATATATATATATATATATATATAGACATACACGGTTTTATTAATTATTTTCTATATTACCCTTAATAGTTTATTTATATATATCATCGTAATTATTGATCACGTTTAGTTGCGTCATCCATTAAAGCAGTGACCGATAATATTTTTTCTGATAACAGAATATTACAGAAATACCTCCGTGGCGCAGTGGGGACAGTTGTGGTACAAAACCCACTCCAGGCAACGATATATATTTAAATTATCATTACCGAAGCCGACGCGCTCTTTACTTATTTCTAAAATATTAATTACTTTAGCTCAATGGAAATCGAACCTGGTACATTTTAAATAACAATTTTAAATAAAAAAATCTTACATTATTATGTAATTTTAAACATATTTAACTCAGACAGCTTTTTATAGGTCCAAAAATTTTAATTATTAAGTAAATATGGACGACTTTAGTTGTTTTATGTTAATTGTATTTGGGCAGGACATAATCCGGTTTATGTGGGTGGCTGTTTATATATTGACATATATATATATATATATAAACTTATATGTGTATATATATATATTTGCTTATATCGAACTCAAATCAAACGCGAGATAATCGAGATACAGTTAGAACGCTTTAGATTAATAGCTTGACCTAAAGGTCTAAATAAAATATTCCTAATATGCATAGACGCATCGATTATTTTATTATTGTGAACTAAAAACAAGCTATAGTGTCACAATGGTACACTTAATTTCGGTAATATCTCAGCTCTTGTTAGACTGGTCGCGGCGTTGTGTTCCGCCACCTTATATGTGATAAGGTTTCAAGAGCAAAAATTTCATCACTATTGTTGATTTAAAATTACTTACACGCTTAGATTTAAGTATTAAAAGAGCTTATATATAATTTTGGTTGAAGGCTATACTCCCAGAAACTATTGGCTCTAATGGGATCATTATGTAGACTATAAGCTATATTATATCACGTTAATTGATGAACATAATAACTTCTATTTCCAGACAATGCGAGCGAAATCGCGGGTAAGAGCTAGTCGAATCGCAAAGGCAACTTAACGATGACCTTTATATACGTCATCTTTCGAAAATTTATTACTTCTATTAAATAACAAGTCTAGAATCCAGTTTTTATAAACTATGTGTATACATAGTTTATAAAAACTTGATTCTAGACTTTATATATATATATATATATATATATATATATATATATATATATATATATATATATATATATATATATATATATATATATATATATATATATATATATATATTTCATCTCTTTTCATACATTTTATAGAAATATTATTAGAGTAAATCCGTGAAACCATCAAATTACTCGTAAAAGCAAATCGCTTTAGTATACAAGTATTCGTTTATATTTCTACGTATTGGACGAACCCGTGGGCGGAATGCTAGTGCTTTTTTTGTATGAAAATAATATTGAAATACCCTTATAGTGAAGTAGAAGGAAGAACGTATCTGACATAATAATTGTACGTTCAAATTGCGCTAGACTTTTTTATTTATAAACTCGCCGTCGTTGTCAAAGCGTATGACTGGGATAAAGCGCGGCGTTGAGTTCCGCCACTCAGCGCGCGATGTCTCGGGACTTGGACGGTGCGTGGGGAACGGAGTGTCTTAACACTAGGTTCCGCTCTATGCTCACAAAGATTTGCATTTTTGTTAATCCCCATAGGAATTTCCTGCACACCCCGAGGAACCCCAAAATTGCAAATCACACCGTGTGTTCCGTATAGAAGGGAATCTTCTAGTTACAATTATAAGAAAAACAACTTTATATTAAATGTTTAATACTAATCTATCACCTGCGATGCACTGTGCGGCTATAAAGCAAGTTTTCTTTTTTTTTAAGTTTCACGCTCTATCCCGCACATAGCAGGGTAGGCAGAGGAATTCGTCGGCTCAAGGAAGCTAGTGCCGAGACACTCCGTTCCCCGCTTTCCGCCTTTCCAGACATTGCGTGTTAAGAGGCGCAAACTCAAGCCCGCGCTATAAATAAACCAGGTTGTTATCAAATAATCAAAATTTTTCATGATCAGAATTGAATCCGCTACTATTGTAACAGTCTCAGGCCACCACTGTACAGCTATGGCTATTAATAAACTGGAATATTAATTTAAACAAATTGTATTATTATTTCGAACACGCCGAAGACTTTTGACCAGTCACGCTTATTTTTGCCGGTATGCAAAATCTCATAGTTCGAGCTATTATTAATAATTGGTGGTAAGGTAGAACAAAAACAAGACTAATAACAATTTCCTTGTAACAGATTAAAATTAAAAACATAATAACGGTCAAGTGTGAGTCGGTATATAGCATTTTGTAAATAATATTTATTTCAACTTGTTATTTTGACATCCTAATGAGAGAACTAACTGGTCTTTATAGAAGACAGATATATATATATATATATATATATATATATATATATATAATATATATATATATATATATATATATATATATATATATATATATATATATATATATATATATATATATATATATATATATATATATAAATATTGTTGTACGGATCCCTAAAAATAATATAACATCAAGTTCCGGCTCTTTTGTAAGACTTTTTTTAACACATTGCGAATATTTGCAAAGTATAGTATTAGAAAAAAGTTGACAGGTTAAAAAGGAGTTTCGTTTTTTTTGTTTCTAATTTTGTTATTATGTTGAATTGAGAATTGATCCGCTTAACGCATCGTTAATATGGATTGGAGGTATTAAATGCCTTATATATAGGCGGTATTAATTATTTATTCCAGACAAAGAGACACTACACTCTCCACTTTCCGCCTGAATTCGAGACAGTATCTGGTGAGCTCAGGAGCTGTTCTTTAAACTGCCAGATCGAGAGCTGATAGAACTGATAATTATAAGAACTGATATTAATATTATTATATGTTTTCTATTACGTTTAAATTTCACCTGACACACCGAGTGGAACTTAGATAAGGCTACGAGCAGACACACATTAGATCTTTATGCTTTCGTTCACACCATCATGTACGAGATGCTGTGGTATTTTAAATTGGATCAAAATTAATTGGCTTCACGCTGTATCACGCGTATAGCAGGTTAGACAGACGGAACCTAGTGCTAAGACACTCCGTTCCCCGACCACCGTTCAATTATATTTTGTTGGAGCATGCATCCCTAAAGAGATTCTCCTAAGAGATTTCTTTTGTATAGCAGTCAGTCAATCATGAGTTTAAACAAAGAGGGGTGTTAAGTACTGTATTATTTACGGAACGAAGTATCTCATCACATTTAGAAGGTTCTAGATCTGTCTAGATCTTAAGTATGCAAATAAAAACAATTCACTTCAGTATAGTCAGTATACCAATATGATTAACTTAGGCAATTATAACTTTTTTATAGATATAGATAGAACTGGTTTAAAAGTATACGTTGTCGTGGCGTAACTGTACAGCGTCGGACGCGACGGTCGCGGGTTCGATTCTCACTCGAGGAGATCTATTATTTTCAGGTTTTCGCTCTGGTAAAACGAGAAAGCGCGGCGTTAAGTTCCACTCAACACGCAGTGTCTTCATGGGCGAATAGAAAAAAAGGGGGAAACGGAGTGTCTTAACACTAGGGACCCTCCGCTCTTCGTTTATCTCTCCTTGTGTCATAAGCAGGGTGCTTTATGCGGAATACAGCGTGAAGCTAAAATAATATAACTAACTATATAACTAGGACGGGTCTTATGACGTCATATTACTATATATATATGTATGTTGTATGTTGTATTCATTGTCCATAGCTTTATACATTTATAACTGATAGTAATTTAGTGTATAACTGAATTTAACTCCCTCCTCCATACTCTAAATCACAAACCGGCTGACGCCGTAACGGTCAAACTTCAAAATGCCCCAAAGCCATTATAATATCTCTGACGCACGCGTATTGACGGTATATGTAGTACACATGAATTCGATTCCGAGTTCAAATAAATTTAATAGTAATGTCTCATAAATTGATGTAAAATGAAGAAGGGAGAGTCTTTACAGTAGATTGTTTGAGTCTAGCAAATCAGAAACTTATTTTTTTTCCTTCACAGGCAGAGGGAACTTAGTGTTAAAGCCCTCCGATCCCTTATTTAACTTTAATTTTGAAGCCTGTCGGTGCTTAACTTATGTTACTGTGGAATTTTACAAAGTTTGTTATTTTTTAGTCCTCATTTAGGCAACATCTCATACAAAATACTAATAACCATAATAAAAAATCCGTTTACTGCGAGATAAAGCCGCCAATTTATGTCTGTAACAGCAGCATATATATATATATATATATATATATATATATATATATATATATATATATATATATATATATATATATATATATATATATATATATATATATATATATAATATATATATATATATATATATATATATATATATATATATATATATATATATATATATATATATATATATATATATATATATATATATATATATATATATATATATATATATATATATATATATATATATATATATATATATATATATATATACGAAACAATGATTTTTTTTCGTCTGTCTATCTGTGCGTTTGTGCATGTTAATCTCAGGAACGGCTTAACTGATCCAAATGCAAGTTTCACTATTGTATTATGGTAAACTTCACTTAACATTTAGTGTTTGTATTATTTCAATCGGTTCATTTTAATTATATAGTTATTTTGTACGACGAACTTGCTCCAAAATAACCGTTTAAATGAATTGGCTCAAACTTCCAATTTACGTCAATTTACTCTCCCACGACGACAAAGTTGTATATATCTACCATTACATTTTTTACAATAACTTCGAGCTACCACATTATATATGTAGGGAATTTTCTATACCAATATAATAAATAATATATCGAGCTTGTTTGTCTGAACGCGTTTATCTCAGGAACTAAGTAATTTATATTTGATCACCGAGGCAAAACCATAATATATAAGTATATGAAAAATTAAATCATGCATAAGTTTCGAAAAGGGATGTTTAATTCTTTTATATATATATATATATATATATATATATATATATATATATATATATATATATATATATATATATATATATATATATATATATATATGTATATATATATATATATATATATATATATATATATATATATATATATATATATATATATATATATATATATATATATATATTGATTACGTCTTGACAGCTCACATTAGTTATAGATAACTAATTTTCTCCCAGTGCGTTCTAAAGCTATACATCTATGAGATCATCGAACATATAAAAAAAAATACACTAATATATTCAATTGTATACGTTTTTTTGCTAGTTTTTTAATCCTTTGCAATAATCTCGCATATTTTTCCATTCACAAACTAATTTTGATAAGCAAAAAGTGTAACTGTTACTCGTCGGTTCTTGTTGATTTTATTTTGTGTGTGTGTGTGTGTGTGTGTGTGTTTGTGTTTGATCTAGTGTTAAGACACTCCGTTCTCCTTATATTTTGTTAATTTTTCAAATTTTTAATATATATAGGAGCTCGGTCAGTTGAGGCGACAATCAATACGTATTTTGAAGGTCCATTAAAATGCAAATAAAATGCTGAATTTGTTGCATGGGATTTCAAGAAGCTTTTTCTTTGTATCCTGTCTAAAAAATAATTATATAGTATTTGGGGACTTTATCTATTGTTGGGATGAAGAATATTTTTATGTGGCGGTACTCAACGCCGGGGGTACTCAAATACAGCGGGGTTCATTCCCCCCGAGTTGACGATTCCTTTAACCCACGACCAACGCGCTTACAGTCTTACACTGTCCCACTGCACCACTAACAGATAATTATTTTTTACCAAAAATTTCCAACGAACACACTGTATGTATGATTACGTTATTATTTTTTATATACATATTTTAACAGTACTCGGATTGAAGTTTCAAAATGATACGACGTCACGCCCAAAGCTTGGTAATCCCCCGGTCAAGGAACGTTGATTATCGTTGAAGCTTGAATTCGATAAGAACTTTATTTGGATCAAACACGCCGCTCTCCGCATATAGCAGGGACAGAGAGAGAGACAGAGGGAACCTAGTGCGAAAACACTCCGTTCTCCACACACCACTATATTTTGAGATATTGCGTGTTGGGTAACGGAATTCAACGCCGCGCTTTATCTTGTTACCAGAGCGTGGCAATGAAATAATTTATTCTCCCCAATTGGGAATCGAACCTACAACCACTGCGCCTGGTGAGTGCACCTGATTTATTTTAAGACTCAATATACAATAAACTGTATGGAAAAAAACATAATATAAGCGACACCAAAAAGGCCGATACGATTAATGTATGGGCCCATTAAAAAACATCCGCTTCGACTAATTTGCTAAGTAACTACATATGGAACGAAAATATTTGATTATTAATTATTTAACCTTTTTGGGGTTCCGTAGGCAACTCAATTGGAAAAAACAAAACCATTACAGGATCACTTTATTGTATTGTGTCATAGGTTCGAATCCGACGAGGGTTTTGACTAGGACTATTACTACTACTACTATTCATTTTCTGCCTTTGGTAAAAAGGCTCATGGGGTGGAAAGTAGAGAGCGGAATGTTTTAACACTATGCTCTCTCTACCTATCCCGCTATATTCGGGATAAAGCATGAAACGTGAAAAAAAAATTTTTTTTTTTAATTACTAACCGATTCTAAATTCATACCATTTAGAGAATTATCCTAACTTTTTATTTATTAATGTAATTAGAATCAACAAATATATTTTTATGTGATTTCTTTAAGTATATTATAATGAAGAAATTGTAACCCGCGACCTAGTTAGCATGGCCTATGAACCACTATGCCTATGGCCTATGGAACATATGGAATTGTACATTAATGCTCTTCTATAATACCCAAGGCAAGGTATAAGTGAGGCGGAGAGCGGAGTGTCTTAACACTAGGTTCCTTCTGCCTGGGTCTGAGACCCACTGCAACATATTGATCAACTATACCTGTGCATAAAAAAAATTAACCCAAATGGAAAATTCCATGCGTCTGTTTGTTTATTTCTATTTCCGTATATTTATACTGTTAATAGTTATTTAATGTCAGTTATTAAAGTTGCGGTCATCCAATATGTAATATATATTGTGTTGCATTAATTACAAATTAATTTAATATACACATATATATACACATATATATTATATATATTATATATATATATATATATTATATATATCTATATATATATATATATATATATATATATTATATATATATATATATATACTATATATATATATATATATATATATATATATATATATATATGCTTTACAATTCTCTGAATAAATTGCTTTACCTGTATTTTAATTTTAGCATCATACGACTTCTTTATATTTTTTTAAATTCAAGTTCAAGTATCGGCTTTCGTTTATTCAGGTCTTTTTAGAGCTCAAGGATCAAAATAAACAAAAAAGCAAGTTGCGCGACAATTGCGACTTTAGATTTCATATAAAACATTATAGCTTCACGTTTTATCCCGCAAATAGCAGGATAGGCAGAGGGAACAGTGTTAAGACACTCAGTACACCACTTTCTGCATAATTTCTGCATAATTTTCAGGAACTCTACTTTAGTCTTCCTTATCAGGATGAGGAATTATTTCATAAAATTTGTATAATAATTTAACCATAATTTATGCTTATGACATATAGTCATAGCACAATTCATGAAAACTCCCTCCTATTGAATCAAACTGTATGTTAGCTAAGATCGCATTAAAATCTGTCTGGCAATGGACATAACTCGTTCTCCCCGAGTGGAAATCGAACCCAGGACCGTCACGTGTACAGGCAGGCAGGCAGGCAGGCTGCACCGCTGCGCATTAAATTAAGAAAAAAAAGACAACACTATTTTACTTCTTTTGTCTTGAAAAATTGTCATAATAATATATAAAATGAATAAAAACAGTGCATTTATTTGCACTCTCTTATCACAAAATGTTATCAATATATAAAATGCACAGTACTTGCCCAGCACAATATTGAACTTGTGTCCTTGTAACGGTGACATTTAAACTAATAGCTCTATAAATATAAAATTTTTGGATTATATTTAAGTAAATCTTGTAGTTTTATAGTATTTTGGGGTTCCGCTTATTTTAATTGTAAATAAAAAACGATATTATGAGTTAACGTGTTTGCTTAATTATTTGCGTTTTGTACGAAAATCGCTGCATAATCAAAACCTTCCCGTTGATGTAGAGTTATGGAATTTGGTAATAAGTTCGAACTTCGAGTATAATTAAAGGAAAAAATCCGCAGGTCTTAATTATAGGTCTATTCCACAAAAAAAACTTATACATAATGAGCAGCTTATATATATATATATATATATATATATATATATATATATATATATATATATATATATATATATATATATATATATATATATATATATATATATATATATATATATATTTTGCTACACGCTGTATCCCGCACATAGTAGGGTATGCAGAGGGAACAGTAGGCAGGAACTCTGTTTCCCGCTTTCCGCCTTTCGAGGCATTACCTAAAGAGGTAAATGAAAGTAATTTATTCCCTCCGAGTAGGAATCGAACCCCACAGACCGTCGAATTTAGAGGGAGACGCTGCGCCACGACCATATATATATATATATATATATATATATATATGACATTCCAAGTTAAACAAATATTAAATAAGTATTTACAAACCAACCAAACTTAACTTAAATGTCTTGACATTATTTACAGCAAAATATTAACTTACGATATAAAGGAGTTATTTATAGTTATTGAAAGTTGTACATTCTTTTTTTAAATATTTTATTGAGAGGCTACCAAAGAGGAGAAGTTACCACAGAGGAGAGGCTGTCCTGCCTACATTAGTAATGGTACGTGGCTTAAACCAGAACGAGCTGGTAGCGGGTTAGAGAGAACCAATTTTCAAGACATTGCGTATTAGGTGGCGAAACTAAACGCCGCAATTGGTCTTTTTACCAGAGCGAATACCCACAACCGTCGTGCTAACAATCAATTACGTCGTAACGTCACGGCTTCAAAAAAAATTAATTTTATCAATTTTGATTAATTAATCATATTTTTTTTATTAATCATCTTCTAATAGTGTTATGAGTGTGTGTGTGTGTGTGTGTGTGTGTGTGTGATTAGTTTTTTTTTTAAATAATGTCTACGCGTGAATACATATAATTAATTATTGACACGTGACGTATAAACGCTTAGAAGAAACAGGATGTGCTTTTTTTCTATATATTTGTATACGCATATTCTCACGATTCTTTTCTATCTATATTGAATGGTAGATTGGCGGAACCCAACGCCGCGATTTGTCTTACTAGAGCTCCTAATACACCCTAATCTCAGGAAGTATTGGGTCAAATTGAATTTTGTTTTAACACAGGCTGTATGTAGGCTATTTTCTTCTTTCTACTAAATCGACTCCACTTTGCATTTTCTTCAGCATGAGTATTTGTATAGGCTTAATTGCGTAACATATAACGTTTCCACATAATCCACTGTTCTGCAGTCAGTGTCATATATATATATATATATATATATATATATATATATATATATATATATATATATATATATATATATATATATATATATATATATATATATATATATATATATATATATATATATATATATATATATATATATATATATATATAAACCTAAGGAACCCAAAATTAGATTTACCTGTTTTTGCAAATCGACCTTCCAGTATAAATGTCATTATCAAGGCTCCAAAAGCGGAACCGTCGGAGGTTGCAGTTGAAATCTTGTAAAATGTAATGTGACTAATCTTTAAATGGCGATTTATTGATTATATATGCACGTTTAGACTTAAAGGTTATATATAGTATATGATTAGAAGTAGGTAGCAGAGGCCAAGTGTGAAATTTTTACAAGTAGGCAGCTAGAACTGTAGGCTGAAGGAACACTTTCCGCTTTCCGCTATGCCTTGTTGCCAGAGCGAAGAAAATTAAAATAATCAATCCTCCCCGAGTGGAAATCGAACCCACGGACTGTTGCGTTTACAGACAGACGCCATTTATTTATTTGTAATTATATATTGATTTATAATTTAATATTCATAAATTTATATATTAAGCTTTACTAAAGGTAACCCTAAGGGAATTGTGTTATATGGACACTTTGCAACTTGATAATTTTACTATTGTAAAATTCTGATTCAAATTTGACTGGAAGCAGAGTGTCTTAACACTATGTTCCCTCTGTCTATCCTGCAATATGCGGGATACAGCGTGAAGCTGCTTTTTTAATTCAAAATACAATATACAATATATATATATATATATATATATATATATATATATATATATATATATATATATATATATATATATATATATATATATATATATATATATATATATATCTGCTGGATCTCGTTTATTGCCTTAGGCACTTAGAATAGAAATTACTTAGGCTTGTTTTGCAACATTTTGTTTGGGCGCAAAGTGAGGCCATACATACATATATCACTCGGCACTAAATGGGCGGTTTTCAAATTTAATGCGTAAATTCATATATTTTTAAATTCCACGAGAACTGAACTCGTTTTTATCATAAAAAATCACGTTTTGGTCGATTCTTGTCATAAATTATTGTATGAATGTCGATATCCGTGTACATTTTTCTCATATTCTACATTAATAGTTTCTATATGGATAGAAACTATTAAAATAGAAATAGTAAAAATAAAATAATATAAAATAGTGAAGCTATGGAGCTTCGCTCGTCATTTCAAATGAGATTAATGAAAAGTTATATATAACGTAGCATACATTCTTAGTGCCTGGAGTGAAACAAGTAGAGTGTGTTATATTGAAACATTTAACACGATGCAGTATAGCCTATAGGCTATAGCCTCGACACATAGACTATACGACAGAAAGATAGCTTTTTAATTTGTAATAAACATGTAGTTCCAGAGATTAGCTCGTTCAACCAAAAAGCACTGAACTTTCGCTGCAAAAAAAATATTTAATTAGTTTAAAAACGATGGATTATTACTTTCTTTTGTCAAAACATAAAGTAAGATCTATAAAGTTTAAAGTACCAAAGTGAGATCTTTCGAACTCTACAACGGATTTTGATGCGGTTTTCACTAAAATACAAAGCGATTCAAGTTTTAAAAATATACATTATATACGGAATAGACATAGTCGTATGGTCACCGTAGCCGACGCCGCGGGCGTATACTAGTATGTATAACGCTAGGGTCAAATTGTGACCTTACAGGTATTTCTGCGTTTGAATAATTAATTAGCACGATAATTTTTATATGCTAATAAACTTGTTCCTAAAAAAATATATATATAAAAATATACGACTTCCTTTAAATTGGTATAAACATTTTTATTATATGTACTTGGTGTATAGAATATATTCACTGGGCGATAATCGAAGTCGCGACCTTCGCTTTTCGGTCAAGTGTGAGTTAGTTTTATCTATACAGTGTTCTGTACTGATGATTTATATTATGGAAATTTTTAAGGGTATCATGGTGAATTTGGACATCCTCTAAGTCAAAGCGCGATAGTATTGAGTTCGATATCCATTCTGGAGAATTAATTGTTTTCATTTCTATACTCTGGTCATATAAAGTGGTTTCCTCTGCCTACCCTGCTATATGCAGAATACAAATTGAAACTGGACTTAAAGTATGCATGAATTAGCATTCTGGTTAGCACCAGTCCGATCACTGTACAGGTTCTATTATTACAGAACTTATTTTTTTTTATTCTAAATAAAAAAAAATAAGGCTAGACCATATATGGCTATTTTTATGGTATACATTGATAACTCTTGTAAAGAAGGCGCAGGACCTGGATTCGAATTTCATTGAATACTGGTTTAAGTTATACTGTTAATCTATTTCTTTTTCTTGCCCAGTACACAGTAGAGAAAACCTAGTGTAATGACACTCCGTTCCACGTGACGTTTACTAAACGTGACGTTGTATCGTTGTTACTGAGTGGGAATTGAACCCAGTACCGTCGTGTTTACAGTTTAATGGGTATTTTTCTATTAGGTCTTACCTTGGAGCCACTAAGGCAAGTTGAAGTGCGATTATAAAGGGTTCAAATTTTATTTTAAAATAATACATAATTATAAGGTGCTAATTAATTACGACAAAGATGTCATAAACTTTGAACGTATTTTAGTCTGTAAGACTTTTTTTGGTTGAACTTTCGGGCACTGACGGTTCAAATTAAAAAAAAACCTGTTTTTTTATAGTCTATTGAAGCAATCGGATATCGAGGCTATAGGCTACATAACATTATGTTAATAGTTTTGATGTAAGCCACTGTACCTAGTCTACGAGTAAAGTTACCTGGAGCACTTAAAATGAAAATTTAGAAAACGAAGCCACGTGTTTATATTAGTATACTATAAAATTCTCGATCAAAGTTCCTTAATAGTACCGGAATGATAATAAATATTATGTAAGGTATTACACCTTGTTTGTCCTTTGGCGTGAATAAATAAGCTTGTTGTCTATTGCAATATGAAATATATAGCTTTTTATATTTGAGCCAATTAATATCAACTATATTTCACGCGTTTTCCCGCAAGTAGCTGGGTAGACAGGGAAAATGCACTGCTCAGTTTTTGAGATATTGCAGGTTGAGTTTTGGAACTCAACGCCGCGCATTGCCTTCTTACCAGAGCAAGGAAGTGGGAATCGAACCCACAACAGCAATACATCCAACCCAAACTTCATAGATATTAACCTTGGAAAGAAGGCGAGAAACATTTTATTACGGAACATTGGTGTAATTTCTTTATTTATTCCCATAATTAAAAAAAACTTGTGATTTTTAGATAATATGATAAGAAAGGTTGCCGATAGTGGAAAAAGAGAGTGGAGTGAACCTCCTCCTCCTTTCACACAAGTATGCCCATTCATACATTATATTAGTAAATAAAAAAAAATGAATGCTATGCTATACTTTAAGTGTAAAACGCACCTAAGGTGTATAGTAATCATTTACTATTATTATGTGTGATTTCTAGTGGCAAGAAATTATTGGTTTTTATAATAATATAAATATCATACATAGATTATGGAAGATTTCTGAATACCTAACGTATTGGTAGAGAGAGTTTTGTATCAAATTCTCCGTTCTCTACTTTTTATATATTGTAAAGATATTGAATTTCGCATGGCGGAACCTGACGCCGCATTTTTTCTAGCTTCACGCTGAATCCTGTTCACTTCGTTCCCTGAGTGCTTAACTTGCGTGCGGAACTCGACGCTGCGCTTTGTCTCGTTACCAGAGCGAGGAAAATTAAACCACTTCACATGCTTTGTGTAATAATTCCCACAGATGGGAATTGAACACGCAACCATCAATTGCACAAACTGACACTGCGTCATAGCAATAAAAAGAAAAAAAAATATATATATATATATATATATATATATATATATATATATATATATATATATATATATATATATATATATTATATATATATATATATATATATATATATATATATATATATATAATTATATATAATTTTATATATATATATATATAATTTTTTTTTAATTATATGTATTCTTCTTTATAAAACAGGAAATCAAATCCAAATGTCAATTGAAGCTTTCTAGAATCTTAAACAAAAACAATCGAATAGATTCCGCGTGCGTTGATACGAAGGCTAAGTCGTAATTAATGTGTGTATTCAATTAAAATAAATTAAACAGTTTCACGCGCTATCCCGCATAGAGCAGGATTGATAGAAGGAACCTAGTGTTAAGACACTACGTTTCTCACTAGCCAAGAGTGTCTTGACTCAGCCGGATAGCATCCGATTGTAAACGCAACGGTTGTTAGTTCGATACCGATGTTAGTTCAATATTGGGTATTTAATTTATTCGTACGTGCTAATTAATTTCAGAATCAATTATATTTGTATTCTATAGCCCATTTGTAAAGGAAGGCTATAGACTAAATTATATGACGTTAATAATTTCTATATAGCCCAAATTGACCAAGCGAGGACCACCCCGTGTGGGGTGTATTAGTGAAATATGACAGAAAAAAATTAGGAAATGACAGAAAATAGGGAATGACAGAAAATAATTATTAAAAATTATTACGTATTGAGAACTAAGTCATACAACATCTGACATATATGATGCCTAGATTTCATCTACCGGCGTTGAGTTCCGCAACTTGTGGAAAATATGTATTCATAGCTTTTTTTTTATGTAGTGTTTTTTTTTTGTTACAGGTCTATTTCTCCTATTTCTCCTCGGATTCATTTTGTTAGGCGTTGGCCTAGCGATTGTTTTTTTACATCCATACGACTTGATATACCGATGGGTGAGTATTTTAATAAGTTCTAATTAAATTTTAATTTAATTAGTTTTTAGCGGTCCGTAAGAATAAAGAAATGTTCGTCACAGCGAAATTGCTTGGAAACTATGTGAAAGAATATTATAATATATTATTAGTTTTTTTAAATATATTATTAATATTATTAAAAAGTATAATATATTATTAGTTAAAACTAAGAGACGAATGTATAATATGTTAATTATTGAGTTTTAATATTTGGTTTTAAAATCTAAGAACTATTCGAAATATACTCACAAAATGTCATATACATTGGTGTAGCCGTTTCGGGGGAGCGTGGGGTCAAACATACCCTACACAAGAATAATATATATTGATAAAATATGGCAAAATATATTATATTTCCGCTTCCAGAAAGTAGTATTGTCAAACCAAGGAGAAATCTACGAAATGTGGAGGAAACCTGAGGTGAAGCTTTACACCAGAGTGTTCTTGTTCAACGTCACCAATGCTGAGGAATACATGGCTGGCATAGATGACAAGATAAAAGTGAAAGAAGTTGGCCCTTTTGTTTATCGGTATGCATTTTTAGTGTCTATGTTACTAAAATAGGGATGTACTTACTATATATTATTAATAATATGTATTATATTATTAATTGAAATTTGCTAGTAACCAATTTGGGAAAAATGGTTCCGCTAGTTACCTGCGCATTAATTTTAGTGAACCTTCCTTTTTTTTTGAATAAAACTATTTGACATTGCCTTTGACTTTGATATAATTTATAAAAAAATAATGTAAAGATTGAGATAATGGTATGATCAGTATTAATTTGTTATATCAATATAATATCTGTAGCGTATACTTATTTAATAAAAAAATGGGATAAATAGAGTGTCTTAGCTCATACAGACTCTCTATGCCTATTTTAAACTAAACTTTTACATCTTTGTTGTTGTTGTGTATGACACATGTCAAAATTTACGTGAACGAGGCTATAGTGGGTTATATTGGAGCGATCAACTAGACATAAAAAACGCCCATTTTTTTAAAATATTTGAATAAAGAAACTAGTTTCTGACATTAGCGCGTTCACCAAAAAAAAAACCAGTCCAGCTCAATAATATTATGCTATGTATACGACACACCTATTCTTGATTTTTGACATAAAAAATGAGATATAGCGTGACTACAAAACGTGACTTTGTATAGCAAATACAAGCTTTTTTTATAATAAAAAACAGCTCTACTGAGATGTATGTAAGTTATAATTAAAAGTAATTAAAATTTTCTAAATCATGGCGCAATCTGCCCCTTATAACAAAAAGTAACAAATTTTGACGAAAAGCGAAGAAGGTATAGTGTTTCTTGACTGTTAGATCTCTCTGCTGAGCTAGCAGTCTTTAGAGTGGGATATAGTTTGAAATTAAAATAATAACTTTCAAAAAAAAAAAAAAAGAATACATATATATATATATATATATATAATATATATATATTATATATATATATATATTATATATATATATATATATATATATATATATATTGCATGAAGTTAATGTCCACAAAGATGACCTGAACACCACAAAAAATACTTTTAAATTTATTTTTTTGTTTTACCTTTTTTGTCACTCTTTTTAGGGAAGCCCTGGAACATAGCAACGTCACATTCAACGACAATGGCACATTGTCCTCCATACCCCGTCATCCTCTCATATGGGAGGAGGAACTCTCCATGGGAAATAAGGAGGATGACATCCTCTTCTTACCGCATATAGCTTTATTGGTAAGTAATTGGCTAATTATTTATTGATAGATCAAAGCGCGGCGTTGAGTTCCGCCATTCAAATTAAAATGACATTATTATGATCGTGTTTCTAAAAGCTGTTCTCGAATTATTATATTTGAATCGAGGTGACCCAAGACATATTGTAAAATGCAAATCACTGTGGATGTTTTGTATCGTTGGAAATGTTATACGTAGTAGTAATATTATTAATCTCTAATAGCACCTTAGAAACAAAGTGGCCTAACTCACTATTTGATTAAACGCGATGATGGCCTGAATGGTGGATATTAAATATTCATATAAATATTTTTATAAATATATATACATATTTATATATTTTTTAGACATAATAAAAAAAATAAAGGCTTCATGAGCCTCATTTTATTTAGCGCTTCTTTATATACGACATAATAAAAATTACTTACGCAAAACTATTTAAAAAAAACAGCTTCACGCTGCAGGATAGGCTGAGGGAACTTAATATTAATTAAATACACTGCCATTTTCTAATTTATGACATACCTTTTGACATATAGAGTGTTAAGTGGGGGAACTCAATCCCCTACTTTGTCACTTTACAGTCATACGCTGTGTCGCTGCGCCACGACGGTCAACTCAACTCAACTAACACTAGCAAATCTATTTAGAAATAATTAATTGCATACCTTTACATGCATGTTGTGTATATATATATATATATATATATATATATATATATATATATATATATATATATATATATATATATATATATATATATATATATATATATATATTATATATATATATATATATATATATATATATATATATATATATATATATATATATATATATATATATATATATATATATTATATATATATATATATATATATATATATATATATATATATATATATATATATATATATTATATATATATATATATATATATATATATATATATATATATATATATATATATATATATATATATATACGGATTTTACCTTCTATGATGATATTTGAATTTCGTCTAGATTCTAAATTTATAGATATGTGTTAAATAAAATTATCTTTTTGTCATCATGGCATATATTTACACTAGAGGAATGATTTTATTTAAACTATTTTAAATTCCTTGCTCTTTTAAATCAAACCGCGGCGTTAAGTTACAACTAATATAATAATAGTGTATAAAATAATTGTGTTTTTTTTTATTTTAATTTTTTTTGAAATTTTAATTTTGTTAATAAAAGAGTCTAATTTTATGTAAATTATTTTATCTGGGCGGTAGTTAAATATGGTTTTTGTCGCGTGAATTCCAATCCCATGAGAATTTCGGGATAAAGCGCAGCCTATAAACTGCTCCATAACCTCCTCTGTGTTCCATTGAGTTGCATGAAAATCGGTCCAGCTGTTCCACAGATTAGCCCGAACAAACAGAGAGACAGACAGACAAAATTTTAAAAATTTTTATTTGAGTTTTCAGTATACAAAGGCATATAGATAACTACGAAGATGCGCTTTAATTTTATTAATCATATTGTATATCGATAAACAAATATAAAATTATTTATTTAAATGTCAAATGTCAATTTAAAGGAATTTTATGATACATATCAATGATCTTGTCTTTAGTGAAAACTTAAGACCGTCGTGGCTCTGTGACATTTCGATAAGCTGTAAACGTGATGGTCTTGGGTTCGATTCCCACATAGTGGCTAATGCATAAGAAACCTAGTTTTGAGACACTACGATTCCAACTTAGCTTCCATCTTTCGAGACACATTGTGTTCAGTGGCAGGAACTCAACGCCACGCCCTGTCTTATTACCAGAGAAAAATAATTTCGAACCTTAAACCGTCACGCTGTGCCACTATGTGCCACTATGTACCACTAATTCACCACTATATTTATATATATTAAAACGAACATACATACATATTTCTGTTTCATTTTTATGCAAATATTACAATTATATATATATATATATATATATATATATATATATATATATATATATATATATATATATATATATATATATATATATAGATATATATATATATATATATATATATATATATATATAAAAACTCGATATTATACAGTTCTATATGCAATTGTCATTTATATTTCCGGGTACCATCACATATGAGCTGAAAAAAATATGTGTAAAAAAAAATTAATATCAAAATGCAACCTTTTAAATTTTATGTCGTAGTTTGAATAAGAATTGTAAAGTAATAATTTCAAATTAATATTCATTGATTATTACATATGAGGCCGTCGTGGGGTAGCACGTCTGACCGTAAACACGATGGGTGTGGGTTCAATACCCGCTCCAGTAGTTTTTTCCTAGCTTTGCTAGCAAGACAAAGCGCGGCGTTGGGTTCCGCCACTCAACACGCAATGTCTGGAAAGGTGGAAAGGATCGGAGTGTCTTAACACTAGGTTCTCTTTGCCTATCCTTTTTTAAGCTGGATAGTATAAAACCTAGTGTTGTTAATACAATTTTAAATATTTATATTCATAAAATTTACTTCAGAGCAGAATAATGTCAGCTTGATTTAGTTTAGTGACTGCAAGTGAGAGGGTCCCATCTCCTTCTAGAGAGGGAATAAAACTGGTTATGGCTGAATGCAAATTTACCTGTCATAACTCTACTTAAAAAATTAACCTGTCATAATTTACCTGTCATAACTTAATTAAAAAATTTAAAAAAAAAACAAATAAAGCACAGACGAAGTAAAAGTATAGTGTGGAAATTCTAGTTGTAAAACTACCCTGTGGGTAAGACGTTTATTTAAAACAAATACAGCATTTGATAACGAATCAAAAACAATGTCGAAAAACGAACAATGATTATGTCATTTTTGTCTGTTATTACAATGTAATATATAATGTAAATAAAAGAAATTAGGAATATATCACATACCAAGACTTAATTTCATATTATCACCCACAGTCAATCGCAAATGTGGTGTCGCCACAAAGCTTTGTGACGCGGTTCGGCTTGAACAACCTGATCGGCATAACCAACTCGCAGCCACTCGCCAAGATGACTGCTAGAGAATTCATGATGGGCTACAAATCCGAACTGATGACCCTTGGTAACACATTCATGCCAGGGTGGATATACTTCGACAAACTTGGGCTTATTGATCGGGTAAGTGATTTTTTAATAAGATGTTAAAATAAAAAAAAATCTGAACCAGCGCATTTTTGTATTAATAAAGTATAATGTGGTCAGTGGGGTAAGGGGGGACCTCAGTTGGTCTTCTGTCTCGATGATACTGGGGGAAGGTCACGAGAACAAGCACGAGGAGTGAAAGAGATATGCAGCGATGTTCTGATCTCTGTGACTACCACGCTAGGGATAACGCTTAAAATTAAAAGAAAATGTAACGATGAATAATATATATTTTGATGCTTCGAATCTCTTGCCTGATCCGAAATGGAATATTGACTCCACTGATAAAAATATTTTAAAACTTAAAATTTTTCACTGGTATCGTTAAACGTTTACCACGTTCCTAGATTCTTTGTATTTAACAAAGTGCTTAAATACATGCGTATAGAACATTTATTTGTAGTTAAATATTATAAATTGATTATATTATATTATATATATTATATTATTATTTTTTTTTATTTCATTAAACAGATGTACGATTTCGAAGGTGACTACGAAACAATTTTTACTGGAGAAAATGATTTATCACTCGCTGGTCTCATAGACACATATAGAGGATCTACTGACCTCCCACAATGGGACGGGAAACACTGTTCTAACCTGCAATATGCCTCAGATGGCACCAAGTTCAAAGGAGATGCAAAGAAAAATGAATCTATTCTCTTCTTTAGAAAGAGTTTATGTAGAGCTGCTCCTTTGGTGAGTACCATAAATCAGTAAAAGTGCGGTAAATTAAGCGGAGAAGTCTCTACTCTACTATAAAGCGAAGATAAACAACATGAAATGTTTCAAAAATGGGCGGAAGATGCCAGTTGATTAAGAAATTCAATGATTATGTTTCTTAATTTTCAGATTCCCGTTGAAGAAGGCACCAAAAATGGTCTTGCGGGATATAAATATATGTTCCCGGAGCATATGTTGGATAACGGCAAAATTATTAAAGAGAACAAATGTTTTTGCAGACATGGTAAGTCAGAAATCAGAAGTTGTCATATCATTGATGATTTAACAGTCAATATATTTGACAATCATTAGCTACATAGTTATAATAAATGCATTTTCACTACAATTAGAAGTTACAAATTGAAAGTAGTTTAATTTTTTTTCCACTATTCTATTAATCACAGTATCTCAATAACGTGAGAACGGAGACTTTGCAGGAGAATTTAAACATGAAATCGTCACCACCAGCATCAGTAACGTTTTAATCATTTTTTTTTCAGGAAAATGTCTTCCAGAAGGTCTAATTGATGTAGCAGATTGTTACTATGGTTTCCCCATAGCTCTATCTTATCCTCATTTCTATAAAGGAGACGACATCCTTTTTAGCAAAGTTGAGGGATTGACTCCGAATAAGGAAGATCATGAAACTAGGTAAGATATTTATGTTTAAAATATAATTTAATGTTTGGAGGAAAATCTAGTGATAAATCACTCTGTTTTCTATTTTCTTCTGGAATCCGATGTATTTGAACGTTTCCTCAACTAACATCTAGTTACAATCATACTATGACAAGACAGATCAATCTGAGCTTCTCTTAGCAATATCACTGAATATACATAAGTAAATACAAAATTTAAAAAAATAACGACTGTATGTTTTTTTCGGAATTCAAGTTTTTCAAACTAAAACTCATTGACGAAGATTTTTTTTGTAAACAGATACAGGTTTTGTGTTTAATGAAGATTTGTTTGACCTTTTACAATTTATTTTCTTTTATTTTAGCTTTTGGATACAACCGAGTTCCGGCCTTCCTTTGGATATTACATCAAAATTCCAAATAAACATGGCCCTTGGTGATATTTCGGGTATCAGGAATACAGAGAGATTCGCCAATATGTATTTGCCATTGTTGTGGTTTGATATTGTAAGTATTGTTTTTTTGCTTTTGAAATCACTTAATTATCTCCTTTAGTTCCAGAAATTGCTATGAGTAAGAATATTTGTCAAAAATGTCATATATGGATGTTTTTTTTTTTTTTTTTTTTAAATCATAAAAAATTAAATCGTTCATTTTCTTTGCAGAGAATGTACACACTGCCAAAATCAATGGAAATCAAATTCAGGTTCTACATCAACATTTTACCAGTTATCGAGAAAATCCTTATGTACCTGAGCTTCATTTCTGGTGCTATATTAATACTTATCACTTCATACATTCTTACATTCAAAATCATGTTTAAGAATTACAACAAAAACAATTTCAAGAGCAACGTATGGTTGGACAAGAATAAACATACAAACAAACATAACGACAAAGACGATGTATACATGCCGTGTGAAATACCATTATCTTCAGATACCGAAAATGAAAAATTCAACGACAGGTTAATCGAAAGTGAAAACGATGAAAGCAACAATGAAGGAGAGAAAGATAAATTTATAAATACAGATAAATTAAGAGAGTTTACACACAAACTGTTTGATTTCGACAGAAAAAATTCACTCATCAATAACACACACACACAAGATGGTAACGATGAAACAAATGAAGCCTATAAGAGTGATTCGAGCGAGAGTGATAAAAATGGTAAATCTGAATACTTGGAAGTGCTAGACGATGGTAGCGACTTCGATTATTACGATGATAGATCTAAACACAAAGACTTACATTTGAATATTGAATGATCAATCCATGACACATTGTCGTTTATGGTTATATGAATAGTTTGTGGATGAGTCGTCAATATTTTATGAATAATAGAAAAAAAAAACTATTGAATTTGATAACATTTTGGGGTGAAATTTTTATTGTTATCTAGAATTGAGAATTACTGGTGTGTGAAGCCGATTTTCGTATGCTCTCATGTCAATTAAATAACATTTTTTTTTAAAATAATAATTGATAATGAGAGTATAATATAAGTATGAGAATGTTTTTTTTTTTAATCTTCCCGTATCTTTTACATTAAGCTTAATACAGAGAGCTTAGTGATGAGTCACTCTTTTCCCCATTCGGCTGCTAAAAGACATTCGGCAGGATCCAATGCAAATGAAAATAATTTCTGTAAAATCTGATTCCACGTCACTTAGTACCTAATAATTGTTACGAGATTAAATTATTATATTTATTAACTGTTCGTATTATTATTGAAGAATGAAATCCTCTATAATATTATTAATTCTAATACGAGAATAGAGAAGAGAAGAGTGACTCGCCACTAAATTCGTCTCTTCGTGAAAGATTTTAAGCAGTAATATTCACTTAATATAGTCTCTGTAAATAATTTAATTCGAATGATAATTCTTATAAACCATTATCTACCTGTAAGTAAGTTTAATTTTAATATATTAATAAAATAAGTTAAAAGAGATGCTCAATATTTGCGTAACGATAATATATTTACAAGCGATCTTGGATACGATCGTTCAATGTAAACCTCTAATGCTGGCAAGCATTGTCATTTTTAATTTTACGATTTTTTATTTACGTACGTAATTTCTATTTACGTGTTTCAAGCTGGCAGCTCTATGAATTTTACGTAAAAATAATCATGCACGTAATATTTAAAGTGGGTTACGTTCTCGTAACGAGAGTTATACGAGTAGATAACGGAGAGATTTGTCGCTGAGCTCTCTTTCTTTCTTCGTGAAGTGAATACATAGATTGTAGACTTAAAATGTATGTGAAATTATTTATGATAATATTTGTTGTGTATATTATGTAAGTAGATGAATGGAGACAAAAGCGAAAGTGGTCTAACTAAAATTTGTTGTTATTAATATTTTTGACTGTTTTTTTTTTATTTTCTTATTGTTTGTGTTCACATTTGAGATGTACAATGAAGTATTAATAAATATATATATATATATATATATATATATATATATATATATATATATATATATATAATATATATATATATATATATATATATATATATATATATATATATATATATATATATATATATATATATATATATAGTCACAAATTGAATTGCACGAGTTGATTATTGTCTTAACTGACTGGAATATATCTATATTATTATAATATATATGAATTATATATTCCCTCAAATGGGATTCGAACTCCGTATCGCGTACAATCTGAAAATCAATAATTTGTAGGCATATTTAAAATTGATTTTTTTTCTTCCTCACACTCTTTCCCGCATGTCACAAAAAGACACTTTCCGCTCAAATTGTAGTTAGTAGCGGGATTCAACAACCATTGTGCTTACAAATGATAATATTTTTTTTTTCTTTTAAGTTACACCACTTTGTTTTTGTCTCGTATTTTATATACGTATAAGGAGCCCGTAGTTTTAATGAAGAGGTACTCAATTCGATTTGTGATATAAGACTATCGTAATTTTATAATTTTTAACATTAAGTTTATTTTATAATTTTGTACCGTCGTGTCGACTACTTAAAGGTATTGTATTGAAAATGCAATTAAAACTATTAAAATATTCATTTAAATGTTTAATTTATAACCTTTTAAAAGTTTTTAGAGTAAATATCAAGACTTTTGTAGTCTCTCTCTCTCTCTCTCTCTCTCCTGGTCTCTCTCTCAGATATTTATATATACAATGTCTCTCTCCACAATTCAAAATATTAAGAAGGCATTAGAGACAGATGTCTAATACAATTGTATAATACTAGAGGACCCGTTGATGCGTGATACACGCGTTGCCATAGCAACGTGTACGTCACTATGTACAAAAGTTATATATTGTTAAGCATACGGTAGTGTGTGTAATGTTTTATTTATTGATTTAATGTACTTTATAAGCATTATTATTGAAATATATTAGCGCATTATTCTGCTCTTCTCCTACATACACACAAACACACACACACACGCACACACACACACACACACATAAAACTATAAGTGTGCCAAATGTTACTAGGATAACATTTGTTTGCCAAAGTATTCGCTTCACGTACTCGTATTAATATATAGATACAATTATATATAGAAATAAATAGCTTCACGGTATATCCCGCATATAGCAGGATAGATATAGAGAACCTAGTGTTAACATACTCCGCTCCCCGCTTTCCGTCTTTCGATTTATTGCATATTGAGTGACGGAACTCAACGCCGCGCTTTGTCTTGTTACCAGAGCGAAGAAAATAGGATAATTCATTCCGAGTGGGAATTGAACCCAAAACCGTCGCGTTTATAATCAGTCGCTGCGCCACTACGCCACGACCCACTCTAATCTAGCTAGGTATTACATAAGTATTATGTTAAAAATAAATGAAATAATCATTTTTAGGATGTCTAAGGTGTCTTATATACAAAAAAAAAAAATTTTTTTAAGACATAATAGAATTAGTAAAATATTTATAAGCGCATAAAAAAATTAAAGCTGCCAAGAGCTTTAGTCACTAAGCCATACGTTCTCATGAAGGTACTTGTCCATTACAAGCTTCTCTGTAGCAAGATTTAAAGGGACGAGATAATGTTATTCACTAAATTATATAGCATATTTATGAAAATTTATTTATTTATATAAAAAAAAAAATTAAAAATTATATAGCATATTTATGAAAATTTATTTATTTATATAAAAAAAAACCATTTTAAAACGTAATAAAAACAATATAATATACACAAGAATCAAGGAGCGGATTCAAATTATGGAAAATATATAATATTTAATTCTTTTTATTTTATACTAATGTGAAAATTTTCCTTCTTTCATTCTGTTATAAACAGATTTTGGACAAAATCTGAACTCACTATCCACCAAAATATGAAGCCGTAGAACAAACATGTTATCAGATTATTAACGTACTGGAGTCTGAAACAAAAATGAAAAAAATATATAAAAATAAATTTAATTAAATTAGCTTCACGCTGTATCCCGCACACGGCAGGGTAGGCGTTACCAAAGCAAAGAAAATGAAAATAATTCGTTTTCCCCGAGTGGGAATTGAACCCACAAACCGTTGTGCTTACAGACAGAAGCCTCTGAGCCACGACGGTCCTCAATAAAATTATAATTTTTACTAAAGCGTGGAAATGGAAATAACTTTTATACTTCTTCTGTTCTACAGCGATATGACAGCATCACATTTTTCTAGTAAAAGCTACCGTTTTTGTTAGCCTCACGCTGTATCCCGCATATCGTAGACTAGGCAGAGGGAGCCTAGTGTTCAGACACTCCATTCTCCACTCTCCGCCTTTCGAAACCGCGCTTTGTCGTGCTACTATAAAATGACTGACCTGGCGTAATGAGCTCGATTCTGAGGTATCTCGTCCTCAGTTTCATGCAATAAGTACTTCCTGCCGGCGTTGCAGCACTCCCTGAAGAATTCGTATCTGTCTATATTCTCAAGGTCATAGTAGAAGTCATCTTGGTCCTCTCGTTTGATTTTGGACCGAAGTGTGACAAAATTAATATTGCTGAACGTCCATTGGTGTATCGTATAGTAACGCAGGGCCAGGTTTGCTACGTAAATGCGTCGTTGGATCTTGACCAGCCTGTAGAAGTTTTTTTTTTAATTACTTAATTACAATTTTTCTGAATGGCGGAATTTAGCCCCGGCTTTTGTTTTACGAAAACGGAGAAAAAGAATGATTTATTGGACCCAGGCGAGGATGGAACCCACAAAAGATATAATATATATTATATTAGTAATCTTAATAATATATATATATGCCATTTTCAAATAAATATTCGTATTTACATGTTTATATAAGTTTTATACATACATAGTCTTCTGTCCAAAGATCCATAGCAATATGTCTATAATGAGTGCTGGTAGAAGATGAAGTAGTAATACCTGAGAAAGAAAAGCATTAAGCAAACAATTAGCATTGGCTTTCCTGCAGAACTTCCAGGATTTGAGGATAAGACATTCCAGAGTAAGTACCTAGTATCAGAATCTACCACCGCTTATACCTCCTTTTTTGTATATAAATAAATAACCAATATAAATATTTCCCAAGGGAATATTGTATCCAATTGTGTGTAATATCAATAATAAATACAAAAAAAACGTACAGTATCGTCTTACAGCATTCATTCTAATCATATGTAAAAATATAGATATGTATTTTAACAATATAATCTGTATCCAATAATAGTAAAATTGGTTTGTCTGTTTGTGTTATATGTATATATATATATATATATATATATATATATATATATATATATATAATATATATATATATATATATATATATATATATATATATACATATAACATATATATATCTAATATATATATATATATATATATATATATATATATATATATATATATATATATATATATATATATATTTATTTAGTAAATACGAGTTTACTGAACATGTACAATGTAAACCTCAGCTTACTTAAGCGGTGAAGCCGCGAACGGATCGCAAGTAATAAATTAGCATTAACTAAATAAAAAATAAATTAAAAAAAAACGAATTTTGCCCTTATTTTCCATAAAGCCCTTAATTCAAAATCCGAATTTCTCATACACCCATCGAAAATCCAGAATTAGAACCTGAGCTCTAAATACATATAAATATACAGCTCTAAATACGTATAATGGTATCGTACCTGACAATTGAATATAAACAAGGACGATGTAATAGTTGCTCCGAAACACCAGATCATGTTGCGTAAAGGCATCGACGCGACAATTTGCTTGCCAATAGTAATTAATTCGAGAACAGTTATATTGTTCAGCTTTCCAGCACAGCTGTTGTAGATGGGCACGTCGTCTGTAGGCTCTAATCTGAAAGTCAATGCGATGGGAACGGAGAGATTTTAGGGTTTAGTGGCAATTTCTTCTGGAATTGATAATGTAAATTGTGACCATCTTAGCGTGATGGGACAGCATCTGAATGTAAGCAGATTTCCCTGCTTTGGTAATATGGAAGAAAGCATCCTCTGCTCTACAGCATACTGGATGAAATTTGAAAAATAAAAATGAAATATATACATATATGTATATAGCTTAATGTTGTATCCCGCACATAGCAGGGTATGCAGAGGAACCGTAGGAACCTAGTGTTAAGACACTCCGTTCCCCGCATTCCGCCTCATGAGGCATTGTGTGTAGAGTGGCAGAACTCAACGCCACACTTCACCTTGTTACCAAAGCGAAGAATATGAAAATATTTCATTCTCCCCTAATGGGAATCGAACCCACAAACCGTCGCGTTTACGACCGTACGTCGTGGCCGTTGTGATTTAATTGTATAAATTTAATCAATTGTGATAATTCCTGGTTAAATATTTAATTTATGTAAGTACGTTTTTGAGTTATATTGGTTATTTTTTTTATTATTTAATCGAATTACTAATGGAATTTTGTTTAAAAGAGAGAGATTTTTATTACATAAATTATAATTGCCAGATTGTTTTTTTTTTTTTTTTTTTAATATATACATACTTTTTAGTTCCTCTAGCCCACGCTGATGCTATGAAACACTTTATTGCGACATCCACTGGTATATAGTCGGATATTAAATCTGGCTTCGAGTATAATGTTCTAAGAATACCTGTTAAAAGAGTACCTCTATAAGTAATTTTTGAACATTTTTAAAGTAATTTCACAATAAAGATAAAAAAAAAACTTGTATGTAGCAAATTTAATGAACCTGCGCCTCTCGGAGACCGTCCTAAAACTTTAGCCAACTAAGCCATATGTCAACGAGCTACATCTCATTTTTGTGGTTATAACAGACATAAGTACAATAATGGTCTTCGTTATCGCTCTTTTTCTCTGCTATGCCACCAAGGCGGAGAGAATCGAGTTCAAATACCTAATTTTTCACAATTGTAATTTGAACCCGCACCAACCTATCCGATTAATTTCTAACCAATATAAACAAAATATCTCTTACATTACGAACTTAGTAAACGATATAACGTAATTACTGGACATAGAAATGTGAAGAGAGGCGTATCTCCATTTTTTTTAAATTTTAGTTTCATAGTCCACACAAATGTATGGAACGAAAAATGCTTGTTTAAACTTATGAAATACTCGTGTATGCTCATGTCTAAAATTTATTAATAAAAAAGTACCATTATTTTTTTTTATATATTTTTTTATGTAGTGAGAATTGAACCCACGACTCTTGGAAACCGTCCAGGATTAAACGGTATTTAACTATATTCTTCAATCCTTAGTGTGATTTCGACTTTAAAAAAAAGTGCGAGTAGTACTCGCGCACCGAGGGTTCTGTACCTATTTTATGACTGCAGGTATTCCGCTGACGAAATATTTTTATTTTCTTTATTATTAGCATTTGTTGTTATAGCGGGCAATGGAAATACATATTTTGTGAAAATTTCAGCTTTCTATCACGGTGTATGAGATACAGCCTAGTGACAGACAGACGGACAGACAGACGGACAGACAGACAGCGCAGGCTTAGTAGTAGGGTCCCGTTTTTACCTTTTAGGTACGGTACCCTAATAATAAAAAGAAATACCTTTCCCACAAGCCACAATAATGCCGGTAGGTCCGTTGAAATTTTCAATCCATCCCGGTATTGGATCTTTTACACTCGATACGACTGAAACAAAGAATCTATTATAATATAATATACTAAAATTAGAAAGCTGAAGAATATGTTTGGTTGTATGCACAAATCTCGGGAACTATTGGTTCGAATTAAAAAATATTTCAGCATATTTATATACATGTGAATCGTTTTAAAGTTACTTAGCTATTTAATTCGCGTAAAGGGTCGAAGTAGCAGGTAACAAGCTATATATATATATATATATATATATATATATATATATATATATATATATATATATATATATATATATATATATATATATATATATATATATATATATATATATATATATATATATATATTTATATATATATATATATATATATATATATATATATATATATATATATATATATATATATATATATATATATATATATATATATATAACTATGGGTAACTTTGCGTTACTGTAAACGCAAAGGCTTTGGGTTCGATACCGATGAGGGGGGGGAATGCATTATTTCATTTTCTACGATAATAAGATAATCTTAACACTAGGTTCCCTCTGCCTACCCTGCTATATGCGGGATACAGCGTGAAGCTAAAGAAATAAATAAGTATTAGGTAAGCTTTACTTTTTTTTTTTGTATTACCTATAGACGGTCTTATAATGACAACAGGCAACTTTCCTTTATATTCATATACCACGTGTTCCGCCAGTTGCTTTGTAAACACGTAAGTGTTAGGCATTTCTCCGATATATCTGTAACAGAAGAAACGTGCTATATAGAATATTTACGTCAACAAGAGGGCGCGGGTTCAAATTCCAGTATGTTATAAGAACACTTTAAAAATTGTAATAGCCATGTTTTTTAATAAAATTATCAAGATTAAACAAAAAAAGAATGGTTTTTATACAGTTTCACGCTCTATCCCGCAATAGAAGATTAGCGGAAAGAAACTAGTCACTTTCCGCTCAATTTTTGAGACGTCATTTAGTGGCAGAACTTATCGCCGAATTAAGCCAGAGCGGTAGCGGGATCTTACAAATAACCTATATTATATGAAAACATTTTCATATATGGAATAAACACTTTCAGTCAGAAATGGTTCGCACAGTAAGAAATGCTCCCTGGTTCGTCACAAGCTCCCAATTGGATCAAGACCTGATGGTGCCACAGTGAGAGAGGAAATCTTCATTAGAATAGAAACGTATGCCCATCACCTGGAAAGTCACCCAAACCTAGTGTTAAGACACTCCGTCGTCCTCGTTCCACCCTTCGAGATTTACCTTAACTTACCGTCGCGCTGTCTTCTTTCTAGCGTTAGGAAATGAAATGATGCATTCCTCACGAGTAGGAATCGAACCTACACCTCGTGTTTACAGTTAGACGCTACGACAAGTATGAAAAATTATAGTGTATATTTTTTGTCTTTTTATTTAGAATTTTGTCTCATTATAAATATTTACTAACTTAGCTGTCAACACCTGCAAGGACCTGTCGTCCAGCTCGTCGCATATTTTCAATGTGTCACGCCAGTCCGCGTGTGGTGGATATATCATCTCCTCCACCAGCTCCCGGTTTGTGTTTGAATACGATGTTGATATGTGGGCGAAACACTGGTAGTAAAAATTGTGATTATTACTTACTTCCATACTAAAGTAATATATATATATATATATATATATATATATATATATATATATATATATATATATATATATATATATATATATATATATATATATATATATATATATATATATATATATATATATATATATATATATATATATATATAATTTTGATAACATATTGTTTTTTTTTTTAATTTTTAATTTTTTATTGAATATACTCTTAGACATATATATTACTCATCCTAGTTCGAGGTAACAATTAATTAGAAGCAAGTGAAGATAGACATAATAGTTTCATACAGTAGTTTCATATAGAAATCCGTTGTCCCCAAGTGGAAATCGAACCCGTAACCATGGCGTATCGAAATAAGCAAAATTGGGTACCGCCAGTATACAAAATGTTCAAAATAAAAAAAATTAAGAAACTGATATACTATTATACATATATATCAGTTGCTCTTTGTGGGTTCTATTCCCACTCGGGGGAATGAATTGTTATCATCCCTCTGATAAGAACAAAACGAGGCGTTAAATTCGCCAATGTTGTTCGTAAGCATCATATTACGTTTCTATTAAATTTATACACACAAATATGTATATATATATATATATATATATATATATATATATATATATATATATATATATATATATATATATATATATTTATATATATATATATATATATATATATATATATATATATATATATTATATATATATATATATATATATATATATATATATATATATATATATATATATATATATATATATATATATATATATATATATATATATATATATATATATATATATATATATATATAACTTACTTCTAAATTGCGTATTTCTGTGGCTAATTCCAGAACTTCCTTGGTGCCACGTAGATTAAGTTTGACAGCTGCTTTTAAATGATCGTCAAACCTGGAATTTATCATACTGGATTAAAGGAAATATGTTTATATATATATATATATATATATATATATATATATATATATATATATATATATATATATATATATATATATATATATATATATATATATATATATATATATATATATACATATATATATATATATATATATATATATATATATATACATATATATATATATATATATATATATATATATATATATATATATATATATATATACATATATATATATATATATATATATATATATATATATATATATATATATATATATATATATATATATATATATATATATATATATATATATATATTATATATATATATATATATATATATATATATATATATATATATATATATATATATATATAATATATATATATATATATATATATATATATATATATATATATATATTGAGCAGTCTAAGTTCGATTTCCACTCAGGGAAATTATTATACTCAAATTATGATCATTACCCACTGGCACAAAAATTTGGCGGAATTCACATTTTTCACGGGAAAGAAACGTCTATACACTTGCTTTCCTTCTACCCGCTCTGCTATATGCGGGATACAGCGTGAAAGTGAAAAAAAAACTATACTGATATTACCTTACACTAGCAGCAACGTGGAATATTATATTCGTCTTTTTTATAATTAATTCTCGATCTTCGTCTGTCATACCTGAAAGAAATTCATTTTAGCGTGGCGCGTAATCATGGCTTATCCAGATATAGTAGGGGGAGGGGAGGGGGGAGAGATCTCTCTCTAGTGGTTTATATACTTTTATTATATGTATACAGTTAAGATTTGATAATTATTTTTCTGATTCAAAATTAAAAAAAATGCAATTTAATAAAAAAACTAGCTTTAGCTTTGGCTTCGAATACTAATTTTGGACAACTGGAATCATACCCGCTACCATCCCGAAAACCACACCTAACTGCACTAAGACGGCCACAAATTTAAATATGAACTCTAAAAAACAAATATTTGAATATACTATGTGACCGTCCATTGTTTCAACGAATGTATTCAAGAAAGGTCATAGAGAATCAGTGCATTACTATTACTGAATGAGAACACTACGCTTGTGTGTGTGTGCGTGTTATTTTTTTTATGAGAAGACAATGCACTCTAGCTTTCGGGTCACCCCGTGTAAGGTAAATCCTTTAACGTGGAGGTAGACGCGCTTTTTGAAGGTGCCCAGGTCGTATCGACCTGGCAACACTGCCGCCGGCAGGCGGTTACACAGTTGTGTGGTGCGTTCTGCAGTACTCATTCTGTCTTGGCAAAGCGGGGCGTTGAGTTCCGCCATTGTACACGCTTGCTTTATTATATCTGACAAATATATTTAGATATTTTTTGTTTGTATTTTTAGTTATATATATATATATATATATATATATATATATATATATATATATATATATATATATATATATATATATATATATATATATATATATATATATATATATATATATATATATATATATATATATATATATATATATATGTGTGTGTATTTTTTTTTTATTACCCAAGCCAATCTCGCTAACATCTCCTGCAATGAAGAACACTTTTGATTCAAAAACACCGGGCTTCTCTTCACGTAGTCGATCGAAGCACTGGAAAATTAAAAAAAAAGAAACATAGGCACATTGTATTGACAGTGGGTTACATGGTATCATGGGTTATATGCCCAGTAGGGGGAATGGATTATTTGGCTGCTCTGGTAAAAAAGTAAGGTGTTGAGTTCCATCACTCAAATCTAATTCTAAGCACTAGTGTTTAGATTTCCGAAGGAAGTGGAACACGGAGCGCTGGACACTTCTTTCAATAAATTATTAAATAACAAAAATGAATAATTTCTCATATAATGTGAATTAATCATAACTTATAACAACGGCACAGCGTCTGACTGATGCGATGGGTGTGGGTTCGATTCCTATTAGGGGGAATGAAGCGAGCGAGGCGTTGAGTTACGCCACTCAATACGCTGTGCTATGTCTTGAAAATTGGGCGGAAAGTGACGAATGGAATTGTAATATAGCATGTAAAATAAGAGTTTAGTTTTAGTGGTCAGAAGAGTTTAGTTTTAGTGGTCAGAAAGCTTGGACGGTCACCAAGAGGCGCAGGTTCTCGCAAGGTTCAAACGTTTATATATATTTTGTGAATTTATTTCGTAGTATGATATATATATATATATATATATATATATATATATATATATATATATATATATATATATATATATATATAATATATATATATATATTTATATATATATATATATATATATATATATATATATATATATATATATATATATATATATATATATATATATATATATATATATATATATATATATATATATATATATATATTATACTTACATGTGATTTATAAACTGCTGCTAGCCGATTCTCCGCCGATACTCCTCTCTTATTTCTTAGTAACAAGTAAATACTATCGAGATCTGTACACGAATACAATAGCTTCTCCAGTAACACTTTTCCCATGAAACCTGTAAAAATATATTTTTTAAGAACATTTGAATCATTATTTGGAAGCACGACTAAGTGATAGTAATAGATTCGAATCCATTTGAGTGAATGATACTTTTGATTAATTTTATTTTTTTAGTTTTTGTATTATAATTTTTTTACGCGCGACAAGGGCGTTCCCTGCGGGACTCGAGCCTCGGCTTGTGGCCGACGAACGGGCTGGGGGATGTTCCCTATTCTTAACAAAGCAGCCGCGACCTGAAGATGCGACTGGAGAAACTCAGACTAATCTACAGGGACCTAGCAGTCCCTAGCCGCTGGGCTCCGCCACGTCAACGCGCGGTCGAAAAATGCTGGACTTCATCGTCGTTTCTGTCGACGGCGGTGTGAGTGTCTTGTATGTGTTTTGTGATTACCTATGTGTGGGGCATTACCAACTGTAATGGAGTCATCTGGGTCTAATAGAACACTACGCGGGCGTCTTAGCTCATTTTTAGCGTACAGGGTTTAGTCACACGCCTGTACGATGAGGGGGTTGTGAGTAGCTGCGCGCTCGAAGTAGCGCCTGGGGCAACGTGACGCGATTCGCAAGAATTTATTCTGAACTATTTGAAGGTGTGTGCAAACACGACACTAACATAAGTGTGACAGGTCTTACACAAGTTTTATATAGTGTCAGCTTACGTTTGAGTAACAATTTACTCTGCTTGCAAATAAGAGGATAAAGCCTACTGAGAATAAAGAGAGCTTTGTTTCTGGCTCTTTTGACGTGTGGGCTAAAAGAGAGTCTAGAAGAAAACCACAGGCAAAATATCTAGGAGTACTCCTAGATTCTAGCTAGGATTACTCCTAGGTATTTTGCCTGTGGTTTCCAGGGAATAGGTCGGTTTAACATATACACGGTGGAGGCCGTTTCGGAAACAGGATCGCTTCATTCTTATCCGGATTAACTTCGATCCACCATAAAGTCCACGCAGTCTGGAGTCGTTCAGTCAACAGGCGAGAATAGCGAGAAGTAGTGTGTCAGTGTCGGTGTCAGTGTACATTGCCAGGTGGACTAATTTTGTGCGAGGCATGTCGCTGTCGGAGAAAGGATAGAACCCTGGGGAACGCTTGTGTGGACGAGGTGGGGAGAGGATAGAGTGACCTCTACTTTGTATCGAAAATACCTATTTGACAAGAAATCTCGTTGGATGTACACTAGACAGTGTGGTAACCGGCGGTGAGCAGTTTGAAAATCATGACAATGGACACTCGTCCGGGAAGGAGTAAAATTTCAACAGTGAGTTGAATATCAACACCAATAGGGATACAAACTGGGCCGGAAGGGATTTTAATGTTCTGATGGAAAGACGGTCAGGCCCCGGGGCAGCCCTTCCAACAGAACATTAAAATCGGCTTCCTATCTTTCAGATATTTGATGATGACTTTGAGAGAGGCATAGAGGCCCAATCTGCAACTGTGGATTCCACCTTTGTCAGGTGGTGCGGGTCACAAGGCTGTTTGGTTGGAGAGCATTTATCTTCTAAACTGTTTGCTAAATATTCCGCCTTTTCGGTGTCACCGATGGCTATAGACATGTCGGGCCTTGTCAGGGGTGGCATAGCCGAGAAGCAATCCACTCTAAAAACCCTCAACAAAGCCCAGAAAGCCTGGTGCGTTGGCGAAAGTCTTTCGAGCTTATTGTCCCAGGAATCTCCATGGAGGAGCGAAAACTCAAGTTTCACTCTCCTCTTCAGATTGAACAGCTTCCTACGATTTTTGTCAGTAGCTTTATTTCTACGCCTTATGAGCCTCTTAAGTTTATATAATATTCTTTATTGTACTAAAAAAAAAAAACATAAGAGTAACAACATTAAAAAAAAAGAAAAGTAGTACACAAAGGTGGACTTATCCCTAAAAGAGATCTCTTCCAGCCAACCTATGGTAGTGGATGAGTTTTTAAGCAGCGGGTAAGAATATAGTACAATTAATTCTATAATAAATTAGAAATACACTATATAACTATAATATATACTAAACTATAACTTACTTATTACAAGTACATAAATATTCACAAACATATAAATACACCATACAAACATACATACATATACATATATAAATATACATACATTTATCTGAAAGTTCAAATCTCCCCTGGGCTAGATTTGGAACCTCTTTAGAACAGGTTCTGATAGCATTCTGTATATATTCAGTGAATTTATTCGCCGCGTCCGATTAGTTCGATCCGGTTATTCCAGCTCGTGGATTGGAGATGGAGAGCCACGGGGGCCAAAACGGGTCGGAATTTTAACATAATACTTTCGTGTGATGTCATCTAGAAGTTCACTATTCCTTATTATTATTATCATTCCATATAATCCCATAGTTCGCAATATTATTCCGGCCGTGGACGCGGGACCGACTGTAGGTGCCACTATCCTAGGTCTACAGTCGTCGAATCCGAGTCGCTAGTGGAAACTACTTTCTTCCCCTTATGCTTATCAGTGGGACGAGGGGGAGGGGCAATGCAAGCGACCGTTGTACAGGTCGCCGATTCCCGGAAATCTAACGCGGGCGTAACATCGCCGAATGGCACCGCGTCATCGTCCGACCCAATGACGTCAACTCGAGAGTTCGCGCGGTATGTTACCCCCGCCGTCGAGCAAGCTATGGATGTCGAGCGACGTGCACGTGTAATTAACTAGGCCGCGGTAAGCGTCCCCATGCAATTCTTCTCTGTGTCGGAGAACCTCCGCTTTGGACAAATTAAAGTCTGACATGATTATACTTCTTAATACATTTCTTTATGAAGAAAATGTCTCACCCCTCACCTGGGAGAGTGGGACGGAGAGTGTGTGCCTTAACACCTTCACTGCAGCCTAATTCTAGTCTTGCGTAGTAGTCAATGAAAAATGAGTACCTACACCTATCGAGTGTTACATTAAATAAAAACTTGCGACCTCTGGATCCTCAGCTAGCAGAAGGACGAATAGAAAAAAATTATAATAGCATTAGCAAAACAAAAACGTTGTGTGGATTTTTTAAGCGGGATAGGCCGCTGGAATCTGGTGATCCTGTTGCCCGCTTATCACCGTCCGTTCTTGTTACCAGAAAGAATTAAATAAAAATAGTTCTCCCCTCATGGGAGTCGAACCCACAGCCGTCGCTGTGCAGCTGCGCCACGATCAGGGCCTCTTGTATAACTCATAATATAATTTATATAAGACGGTCTCTATGGATGCCATTTTTGCCCTCAGAACTTTGATGGAGGCTTACAGGGAAAAAAGGAGAGCTCTGCATGTGGCCTTTTTGGACCTGCAGAAGGCCTTTGACTGTGTGCCACGTCAGTGTATCTGGTGGGCATTGCGATCCAAGGGGATCCCTGAAGCCTATATTGAGGTTATCAGAGATATGTACAACGACTCCGCTTCAGTGGTTAGGACCGCTGTTGGCGACACCAAGCCCTTCCCGATTACAGTAGGGGTTCACCAGGGCTCAGCTCTTAGTCCGTTCTTATTCAATGTAGTGCTGGATACTGTCTCGGCTAACATCCAATGCCAGCCTCCGTGGCTGATGATGTATGCCGATGACATAGTACTCATCGATGAGAACCGACTGATGCTGGAGCGTAAAGTGAACGCCTGGAAGGATGCGCTTGAGAACGGTGGTCTCAAACTGAATGTATCGAAGACCGAGTACATGGCTTGTGGGAACCAGGACTCGAGCACCATCCATATCGGGCCTGAGCCAGCCGTTAAGTCGGAGAAGTTCAGGTACCTGGAGCCGTTATGCATGAGTCTGGAGGCATCGACCACGACATCCATGCCCGTATAAACGCTGCCTGGGCCAAATGGCGGGAGGTCACTGGTGTGGTCTGCGATAGCAGAATACCGCCCAAGCTCAAGGGCCTGATATACAAGAGCATTATCCGACCTGTTCTTATATACGGCAGCGAATGTTGGCCAACATTATCTCGGCACACTCAGGAGCTTCACGTCACGGAGATGAAGATGCTGAGATGGATGTGTGGCGTGACGCGGTCCGACATAGGATACGCAACACATTCATTCGAGGTAGTCTTGGGGTCCGTGACGTAGTGGATAAGCTCCAAGAGCGTCGCCTGAGATGGTATGGCCATGTTATGCGCCGATCTGAGAACTATGTCGGAAGGAAGTGCCTTGACATGTCTGTCCCTGGAGTTAGACCACCCGGACGCCCAAGGAAGCGATGCTGGATGTCGTGACACAAGACATGAGAGCCAACAGATTGTCCACTGAGGATATTAAAGACCGTGCAAAGTGGAGTAGGCTTAGTCGGAAGGCAGACCCTGGCAAAAGCCGGGACTAATGCCAAGAAGAAGAAGAGGTCTCCGGCGTGTCGTCGTTACTGATCGTGTCAAGACAGTTTTATCATTATTAGAAAACGTATAAATTTTTTTAACGCGTGCAATATATGTATGCAATATATGTGCGTGTATAAGTATCCCGTGTAGGAACCGACAAAAGCTTCAAATTTCGCTTTGTTTATGTTTTCTGCTAACATTTTCCTGTCCTTAGTGTGTAGTAATAAATTGGGAGGACTTCGATCCCCTTCAATTTCTGGACATCTAGCGATCATTTTATTGCAGCGGCTACCGCAGACCACACCAGTGATCCAGAATTTGACCTAGACAACCCTAACCCAGGCTTGGACATCGAGGACGACGCTTTAGGAGTCGTGCATAATGAATCTAAGGTGCCTGGATTTTTCCGACTAAACAGCTGGTTGAGGACCTATATAGACCCAAGTCAGGCTGCCCGTAAGCCATGTACTCGATCTTCAATCTCGATCGAACCTTCTATTAAAGACCATTTTCCCAAGCTTTTAAACGCTTACTTTATGCTCCAGCGTATATGTAATCGATATATATATATATATATATATATATATATATATATATATATATATATATATATATATATATATATATATATATATATATATATATATATATATATATATATATATATATATATATATACATATATATATATATATATATATATATATATATATATATATATATATATATATATATATATATATACATATATATATATATATATATATATATATATATATATATATATATATATATATATATATATATATATATATATATATATATATATATATATATATATATATATATATATATATATATATATATATATCCAGCCATGGAAGCTCGTCCTGGATGTGAGTTGTGACAGTATCTAGCAATACATTTAACAAAAGCAGACTGAGAGCTGAACCTTGATGAGCCCCTACTTTAATCGTGATGGGTTTGGTGTCATCAGCGGACCTAACTAAAGAAGCGGAGTCGCTTGTATATCTCTGATAATCTCAATATAAGTTGCAAGGATCTCTTTAGATCGAAGTGCCCACCAAGAACACCAAGTAAAGGCCATCTACAGGTCTTAAAAACGACAATTAAAACTATCCTTTGCTTCCTGTATCATCAGACTCTATCAAAGTTCTGAGGGCAAAATGGTGCCATCCATAGTGCCTGATCGTGGCGGAAATTCATATTGATACGGAGAAAGCACACTCTCGATGGAGCTTGAGGTCTATTGAGGTCCATCGTGCGCTTGAAAAGCTGCACTAGTCCTTTGCCTGACTAAACTAGAGAAGCCAATATTTCAATATATTAAAAAAAATTCGAGAAAATCTTAAATAAACGGAGTCTGTATAATGTATATGATTTGATAATGATTTGTTTTTTTGCATGTTTCATTGCTGTAGGGAGAAAAATTTGTGATTCAAAAAATAACTTCGCTATCCAATGACTATTAATAAATATAAAATATAATACAACATGTTAAATTTCACTAGTTTATAGATTAAAGCTTCATGTTATTCACTAAATTATATATTTGACCTCAGCCGTATTTGAATTTGACCGGCATTATAGTACATAATATGTAAATTATTTCCAATGAAAGTAGTACGAAAACCGGTGTAAATAAATGGAAGCGGAAAATGGAAGAAATTACAAAGTACTTATTAAAGTATAGATATCCATACTAAAAGTAATAAGCTGAAGAGTTTGTTTGTTTGACTAAAACGGGAACGGGAACATCTTAGGAACTACTAGTACATAAATATACCTACCTATTCTAGTATTGCTTGGAGCATATACGTTGTGAGGCATATATATATATATATATATATATATATATATATATATATATATATATATATATATATATATATATATATATATATATATATATATATATATATATATATATATATATATATTTATATATATATGCCTCACAACCGAAACTTGAAATGTAACCAGATTTCAGGTTACGTAACCGCCAATAGATAGAGCGAGATGAAATCATATATGAAATGGTATAATTATTTACCAGAACCACCGGTCATGAATATTGTCTTCCCTCTGTAATATTCTGGTATAGTGGGCACATCGTCGAAGTCCCGATCCTCTAAGAACGTCATGATTGCTTCTGGAACAAAGATATCTTGAACAAACGGTTACAGTACGGATACTTGATTATCCGGTCCTCATTTATACGGGATAGGTATTATTCGAACTTTAAGTAAGTAAGTAAGGTAAGTTTTAAGCATTTCTTCATATATTCAATTATCCGAATATCAGAACAAAAATTAGTCCGGTTAATCGAGTTTCTACTGTATTCTACCAAAGTTTACTTTTCAACATCTATATGAAATAAGCTTGAAAGCATTGCTGTGAAAAGAAATATAAAAAAAAAATGTTGGTAAAACATGACGTTTATTATGAAATGCCTTGTCACGTGTGTTTTAAATATATCTTTACATGTACCATAGCTAGCAAACATCTGACTGTGTACACTATGGTCGTGGATTCGATTCTCCACTCTAGAAAATGATTTCTTAAAATATATTCACTTTAGTAAAATAAAGCCATAAATTGAGTTTTCACGCCTCTTCTATCCATCATAACAGAGAAAGTTAAATTAACCAACACTTAGTTCCACTTTCTGCCCAAATACAAGATATTCCGTGACAAGTACCGCAACTCAACGCCACACTATGTATGAATAGAGTAAACAGCCAGCCAGAACAGCCAGAATAACACTGTCAGATTGTGACGTAATGATGTTAATTTAGAAAATGCTAAAATATTTCAACATTACTTACAAAGGCCAAATATGAACACAATAGCTCCTTGAGGAAATGAACCACAAACTAAGTAACTTAATTTATGTGTAAAACGCATTCAAATTTAAATTATTCACTAAAGGTGGATTCACACAGAAATATTTTATTTCGGAACATTGAATATGCATATAAACCCTACTAATTTTAAATGTGAAAGTAACTCTGTCCGTCTGTCTGTCTGTCTGATACGTTTTAGCGCCAAAACTGCTTAACCGATTTTGATTAATTTTGTTACAGACAGATGGAACCTTGGGACAGGACTACTTTTACCCGATCCCGAACCTGATCCTGGTATTATGAGGGTGCAGTTAAGTATGGGATAATTAAAATACCACACCAAATAATTAGCCACCTTATAGAATATGTTTTCTACCTGGTCATGATCCCGGATATGGACATGGGAAACCATGGAGCAATTTTATTGATTCAAAAATCAGTTTATTCCGCCCGTAAATTTATTAGGGTAGTCATAGTGACATCTACCAGTAAGTAGATAATTTAGTCGTTTTTAGTATAATGCTAAAAATCATTTTCGAAAAACAATATTGTGTAAAAATGTCTAGAATTTTATTTATTTTATTTTATAATACTTTTATGCACTTATAGTGCATTTAAAATATTTGTGCAACTTGTGTAACATAATATGTCGTTATTCATAGTAATGAAATATCTGCAACACGCTGGCAAGATATATTTATATTTGTACTTACATATGTCGATATATCTTAAAATACGTCTACAGACTATGTATTAGATGAAATTGTCGTTGTATTAAAGCATAGAGAAGTCAATTCTATTCATTGAATATATATATATATATATATATATATATATATATATATATATATATATATATATATATATATATATATATATATATATATATATATATATATATATATAATATATATACTATATATATATATATATATCTATATATATTCCATTGACTTGGGAAGTAGTCCAGTCTGAGACATGCATTAAATATTGCTACAATGAGCATTATACCTTTTTTAGTGAGATGTCTTAGAATAGTCGCGTCTATTTGGTCATATCCAGGCTATCTACCTTCTTTTAGTTTTTTTAATAGCTTCACTATTTCGCGCAGAGTTACGCATTTCCCGTATGTCCTTCTCCAAGTCGGTGCTCGGAACAGGTTGAAACACTGTACAGAGATGCTCAGCAAATGCATCTGCCTTTTGCTGATCAGATCTAGCCCAGTCTCCGCTTTTTGTTTTTAGGGCTGGTATGTGTTTCGTTGGCCTGTTTAGTGATTTGGTGACTTTCCAGAGAGAATAATTTGTGTCCTGTGTTGCAGTTACTTTGGATAGTTTTTCTTGGAGGTTTGAGTTTTCGTATTCCTTTATCATTTCTTTAAGTTCATCTATTGCTTTGTAAAATTTAGTTTTATCGCTTGGATACCTTGTGTTGTGTCAAATTTTGCGTAATTGGCGCCTTTCTCGAACTTTATCTCTAATGCCTTTTGGGTAACATTGTGGTTGTAAACATTTATCTTTAATGTCCCTAGTAGATTCTTGTAAGGCTGAGTAAATGACAATATGAAGTTGTTCTACCGCTTCGTCTATATTTTCATGGGATTTAAGTGGAATGCTTAAATTTATTGTTTCTTCTAATATTTCTTGAAAAGTATCCCAATTGGTAGTCTTGTTATAAATTCTACTCGGTATATCTGTTAGGACAGGTTTGCTATTTATATCTAGTATAACTGGTGAATGGTCTGAAGATAAGATAAGATAAGATCATGTAAGAAGTTGTCCAATTTTTGCAGATGAAAAAATCCAAAAGATCTGGTATTCTTTCTACATCACTGGGCCAGTATGTCAGTTTACCATGGGATACATGTTTCAGGTGGAGTTTGTTGAGTGCGTTTAGTAACTGTCTGCCTCGTGGAGTTGTCAGTCTTGACCCCAGTTTACATGCTTCGAATTCCAATCACCGCCAGAGATAAACCTAGAGCCTAGCATTGAGAAGTAGTTTTCAAATTCATCGTTTCGTTTTTCATTTCATTCATTTCAAATCAAATTCACCAGAGGATGGTGTGCTTTGAAGGACAATAGATTGCTGAAACAGCAGTTTCCCCATTTTTGTTTTTGATTTTTACCGTTGTAGCTTGTATCTTTGGCGTCTGGTATGATTCCATTGCATAATGATTAATATTCTTTTTAATTATGATGGGTTATATTCTTTTTAATTATGATGAGTTACCGGAAGGGTGATTTGTCGTATATATGTCATATTTTTTTTATAGATACGTGAGATTTGTCTGTGAACCTTATTTCGGAAATCAATGCTACGTCAATATTTTCCATATTTAGAAAAATTTCAAGTTCTTGTCGACGTTCCGTCAGGCCATTGGAATTCCACGTGACAATTCTCAGGCCATAGATCATTTTGATACGACGACATTTCTTTAATCTTTTGTTTTACGGGGTGGTTTCTGATTGCTACTTTTGATTGTATCATGTGTTTGAGTCTGGGATTAACTACTAGCTTTAGGGATTTTCTTTGTATTGCTTGTATTTTGCACAGCCTCTATAGCTACCTGGGTGTTTTTCAAAGCAGTTTACGCATGTGGCCTCAGAATTGGGACTTTTGGAGCATGAATGTGTTGGGTGATCTCCTGCAAATTTCACACATCTAAACGGCCGGAAACACAGATTTTTACTGTGGCCGAATCTTTGGCATCTTTTACATTGCAGTACTTCTTTCTTTTTATAAGGTGCCTCGAAGATTACTTTCATGTAGAGTAAATATCTAATATCAAATATAGCTTTGTTGTTAGGTTTAGGCTCTAGGTCAACGTAGAACAACGGCAAAGATATATATATATATATATATATATATATATATATATATATATATATATATATATATATATATATATATATATATATATATATATGGATATATATATATATATATATATATATATATATATATATATATATATATATATATATATATATATATATATATATATATATATATATATATATATATATATATATATATATATAAATTTGATTTGGAGGTTTATTTTTTGGGGGAGATATAAAAAAATGTACAGATCTCAAATACATTTTTGCAATAGTTCTTCAATGGATAACTTTAAAGTATTCATGAAAGAAAACAAAAAATACGGTCATAACGGTAGAGCCGAGTTTATCTGCAAATGTTTCTAGGTGGTTATTCGACATACGCGACAATGCATTATTAATTTCGTCATAGTTTATATAATTTCTGTCAACTTTACAGACAGAGGTATCATCTGCGAAAAGTAAGTAAAAAAAATAGTGGACCAAGGATATATCCTTATGGTACGCCTATAACTTGGAAAGACCCAGATAATTCTACATGTTTATTTTTTACCTTTTGGATTGTCTGATTAAAATCTGAGGCAGTAAGGTCAATCTGGATCCTGCTCCTGGATCAGGATCCTCGGCATCCTGTATACTATAATGACGTAGTTGTTATAACAAAGTTTCATGGTCTACCTAGTCAAAGGCTTTAGATAATTCGACTTTGTGACTTCTCCCACACGTCATAAATTCGCTTAGGATGTGAAGCTTCCACATATGTTGTGGTTCAGTTGTGCCTTTGGTGAATTGCTCAATATGGAAAGAATTGGAATTTAAGAAATTTGTGAGCTGTTCTGATTAATTACAATTTTTTTCGAATATTTTACTTAATAAAGGCAATACGAAGATTGTCAGTATCTTCCAGAATCAAGTCTATCATTGTTTTTGTGAAGCGTTACTATTTTACTATAATATAGTAAGTTTGGAAAATACCAAATTCTCCATACTTATAAAAAATAAAAGCGATATAAGGAGTATTATTACATATGACGGTATTAAGTACTTTAACAAACATGTCCACCAGATTTCTTCAAACTAAAAACTTTTAAACATTTCAACAAATAACATCTGGTGTTATCGAGTTTTTTAATATCGATATTGCATCTGAAAAGGAAGGAATTATTAAGCATGTCATTATAGGTTTTTTTTTTTAATTTAATTCAATAAAAAATAAGTATTTTACAGTTTTTAAATTATATATACATTCTTTATTATATTTTATACATACAACATATTATTATTGTAAATCATATTAACTTAAGTAATATGATTAATTACCAGGAATAACTTATGAATACAAAATTTTACTTATGTGTAATATGAGGCACTATAGAATGTTGTGCATTCAATTTTTTTTGTTAAGTGTATATTTTTCTGAATAAATAAATAGAGGGAACTTAGTGTTAAGAGATTACGTTCTCCACTTTCCAGTAATTAAAATTGTTCGATCGTCCCAAGTGTGAATCGAACCCACTATTGTCGCTTTTACTGTCAACAAAAAATATTTTTTCCATGGAAGTTGCTCATATAGTCGTCCAGTTAAATGATTTAAGCAAATTAAGAAAACTGACCAAATATAGAAAAATGGAGAACTCGTATATTGATGTAAATATATAAATTTCTTAATATACATATATGTATTTCTTCTTAGAGTTCTGTTCCCCAACAGGTCTAGAAAAAAAAAGAAAAGACTTTTAGAAAACAATCTTACTAGATTAATTAGTTATTAATGAACACAAAAATATATAATTCTCATAACATCTCGATACATAATTGTAAAGAAAAAAAAAGAACTTTCCTTCTTCGCGCCATTTCTAGAACTTTCTGCATAAAATTTTGACAGCAGCCGTCACCTTTGACATTGACAGACGTTGACAGCGGACATCTGGAAGGGCTACAGACTTGTTAGATAAATTAACTAGAGAGTATCCAATGGGCTTTAATTACGTGGCATAGAACTATTATTTATATTTATCACACATTTAGAAGGAAGGTATATAGCATTTATATAACAAGATTCTTCTAATTTATTTATTTATCACTTGTATAATTCACACTTGATATAATATCAAATAGAATTTATGTATTTTATAATAAATATTCGTACATGTGGTCTATTGATAAACGGAAGCCGTCGACTGAGCCATGACGGTGTTGTCGCCTCTTCAAAACTATAAGTGAAAGTCGATGCTTGCCATTCCTCGTTGTCTTGATTTGCTGTGTGTACGCTTATATTACATGTACTTTTACAGTGGTATTAAATATACTCAGTGCTTACCGTGAGTAGACTTTTCAATCATCTCCATCTTCCATTTGTCCTTCAAGGGACCTATATAGATCGATTTGATATAAATTCCAGATTGACTACTATTCTACATGATTTTCATTTGACAGATGGACAGACGGACAGCAAAATTATCCTATAAGGGTACCGTTTTTTCATTTAAGTTATTTAGAACACTCGGTTAGCGATTACTACTCGCACTTGACCGTATTTATATATTAATACTAGATTCCGATTCTATTGGGTTCAATAAAACGGCAATTGGGCTAATATACATACGTATATTTCAAATTAAGGCTTTTAGGCTATACTCATATGACTGACTGACTTGTATTATTATCTCTCTCTCTCTTCTCTTCTCATTTTAAAATGAAAATTGAACGAAAATCAAAGATTTATAGAATTCCTCTCGTAGTGCACTAGAGCTATACTCCCAGAAGAGCTTAGCATGAGCTTTCTACACTGCGTAGTGTCGACTTATGTAGCTTATGGACTATGGAAGGGGGATGTCCATTACTTGACGATATTTTTTTTGGACACTGTATTATTACTGGTGATAAAGTTATATGTTATATGAGTTGTTACATATTCACTATATTATATATACATTTTTAGGCTTATGACTATGTTACGTGTGTCTGCTATGTTGTTTTTCAGCACCTAAATAAGACACTTGCGAGATTCTATATATAAGAATCACTTTCTATGCATTGCTGTGCTTTAAAGCCATTTTTTTACACGTAAATCCTAATCCTGCGAGTGTTCCTGGACTCAAAGTAGACTATTCATATGTTCCTGTATTAGCGAAAATTCCATAAAAAATAAAAATCTATTCTGTTAGTCGTTTTGGAGATTAGCTTGGACAAGTCAAAGACTGATAGACAGGCAAATTAAAAAATATAAATCACATGTATTTGTATTTAAGTAATGTAACGCAATTAAAAACATGGTTATTTTGAAATCACACACAGACACTTCAATTGTTTTTGTATGTATAGATAAGTGAATTACTCATAAACTTTAATAAATGGTGAAATTAACAAGTGCGAGTAGTACACGCGCACCGAGGGTTCCGTACCTATTTCATGATTTCGCTAACGATTGAGATGAACATGATGTTTTTTTTTTTAATTTTTATTATTTGTTATTATAGTGGCAACGGAAACACACAATTTGTGAAAATTTCAGCTTTCTAACTATCACGGTTTACGAGATACAGCCTGGTGACAGACAGACAGACAGACAGACAACGGAGCCTTAGTAACAGGGTTGCGTTTTTAACTTTTAGTTACGGAACTCAAAAATTAGATAAATAGGTCAATGACAATAAAGTAAAGTAAAAATGAAAACACAATAAAATCAAACATTCATTTAATAACATTAAAACGGCATATTGTAGATAGACTCCAATAATCCCATGACGAAATTTGTATTGATGACATACCATATACAATAACCTTGAAATGACACTCGCACCACCCTGTCCAAGATCTTCATTCTGTAAGAAAATACAGATTGCTTGTAGGCGGCAGAAGAGAATTATATATATTTTTTTTATTTTTACTATAGAGATAGATATATAACAGGGTAGACAGAGGTAACCTAGTGTTAAGACACTCCATTCCCCACTTTCCGCCTTTTTGGAACATTGCGTGTTGAGTGGTGGAACTTCGAGTTGGAATCGAACCCACGAGCGTCTAGTTTACAATTACAGTACCATTGCGACTCGACGGCCCCCAAATAACTTTATACAATTTTTATTTTATTTATTTTTAGCTTCACGCTGTATCCCGCATGTAGAAGGCACGGACTTTAGTCATAAAACACGCGATTCCTCATATACCCTTCAATTGTATTAGCAGAACTCAACGCCGAGCTTTGTCTGTTTGCCAGAGCGAGGAAAATTAACATAATTAATTTTATCCAATTGGGAATCGAAACCACAACTGTCACGTTTACAGTCAGATGCTCTACCGATGCGCCACGACGGTCTCTTCCTAAATAAAAATCTCTAAAGTACCTTCTCAAATGTGCCTTAGCTCTGGGCAAATTTTCCATTTTCTCCTTTAAAATGTACTCCTTCCCTCCTATGCATGCCTGTTTGAAGTATTCAGTTTGATTCAGAGTCTCCAATTCGTAGAAAAACCTCTTCTTGTCCACATTTTTGATTTTCGTACGGAGTTGGAGGAAATTGTCATTTTTGAATAACCATTGCTGTGTCACATAGTAGTGTAGGGCGAGGTTGGCTGAATATATGCGTCGTTGTAGCTTGACTAGCCTGGAAATTTACGAGGGTTCAATAAAAGCAGGTTTCAATGCGGACTTACTTAATTTTTTCACGCTTTATCCCGCATATAGCATGTTAGGCGGAGACAATCTAGTGTCGAAACACTCCGTACATACCGTGGAGAACCAAGTGCTTGAATATTTAGAAATTTAGAAAACAGCGCTGATCATGATAAGTCAATATTGATATCATATATACATACATAGTAAGTATAGTATAGTAAATATACAACATATATACAGCTTTATATGATAACTAAGATAGCATATTGATTTTTTTTTTCTTATCTGATAATTTTATATATTATGTTTGAAATAAAAAAAAGGGAAAAGTACAATATACGTTTAAAATATACTAAAAAGGAAAAACTTCATTAATAATAATTTAGTGTATACTTTTTATTATTATTTTTCATTGACATTGACATTACATTTTTTTTAAATTGTATAATATTAAATATGTTATTGTGTGCAAATTTCTTGTTTTTTATTATTGTAAATTATTGTATATATATATATATATATATATATATATATATATATATATATATATATATATATATATATATATATATATATATATATATATATATATATATATATATATATATATATATATATATATATATATATATATATATATATATATATATATATATATATATATATATATATATATATATATATATATATATATATATATATATATATATATATATATATATATATAGAGAGAGAGAGAGAGAGAGAGAGAGAGAGAGAGAGAGAGAGAGAGAAAGAGAAAAAAAAAAATAGCTTACAATGGTTGTCTACCGGATATCCATAAAATTAAATCAACAAATATTGCTGGTAGCAAATGCAAGAAGATGACCTGAAACAAAAGAAAAGAAAAAAGAAAATAATGTATTTATTTTGCCGTCATATTGTATTCTGTATTAAGCAGAAGAGGTGAAGGTAAGGTCAGTAAGGTAATAGGTAAGAAGAACTTAGTGTCAAGATACTCCGTTCTCCGCTTTATCACCAATTTTGATCTGTAACATATTGGGTGGTGAAGTACTGGGTTTATTTTTAGCATTACGCTTTATTTCGCATATAACAGCCATAGAGAGTCAAAGACGTTAGTGTTAAGACACTACATTCTTAACAATCTGTCCGAATAAAAAAACGCACTTCGTACAATAAGTCCCTGAATGGGGTTCGAATCCGCGACTAGCCTGTTAATAGGCGTAGACCCATTGTGTCATAATGGTCTTTTTCCTCTGATCGTTTAACATCTTATAAGTTACATTTCTTTTAATTATAAAACTTATTATGTATGGTGCAGTGTGATAGCGAATTACTAAACACTATGGTGTTAGCTTCGATTCCATCTCGAGGGTATTCCCCCGGTAATTCCCCATACGCACAACGTTTGCCTATAAACGCGACAGTTTCTGAGTTCGATCCCCACTAGGGGAGAAAAAAATAATATTCATTTTCCTCACTCTGGCAACAAGGCCAAGGGCGACGTTGAGTTCCATCACTCAACCCATCAATGCCTTGAAAGGCGGAAAGTTTGGAACAGAGTATCTTAACACCAGGTTCCTTCTACAAACGCTTCTTGCCTACCCTGCTATGTGCGGGATACAGCATGAAGCTAAAAAAAGATAATCATTAAAAAAATCTAAATACTACTTACTTTTAAATTGTATACCAATCGTGACTTCGTTAGGGAACCACCCACATACCACAGCATCCCTTCCAGAGGAATCTCATGCAATACTATATTCCTGCCATATTCGACAATCTCCCCTATAGTCATGGTCTTCATGTGACTTGTGGAACAATTGTAGACTTCTATGTCATCTGTTGGTTCTAGCCTGTGGGATGTAGGGTGCGGATTTTTTTTAAAGCCTTATCGCTTAAAGCGATGTCTTCCAGCCAACCGTTGGATGTCGGAGTTATATAAACATGGGCGGTGCATTAAATATGGCATATACATAAAGGTACAAAAAATATAAATATATAAATAATACAAATATATAACAACATATATGTATTCAGTATTTATATATATCAATATATAAATAGATATATATATATATATATATATATATATATATATATATATATATATATATATATATATATATATATATATATATATATATATATATATATATATATATATATATATATATATATATATATATATATATATATATATATCATAAGTACGTAAGTGGTGTATGTAGATTTAAAAAAAAAGATGTTTTAGTGTTATATTTATATTTTATATACACATATTAAAAACACATTAAAAACATCTTTTTTTAAGTCTACTTACACCACTTACGTACTTATGATTTATATGTATAATGTGTATGAATTGAATCTATTTATATATTGATATTTATAAACAATTAATACATATATGTTGTTATATATTTGTATTATTTTTGTATTTATATTTTTTGTACCTTTATTTTTGATTTATATATATATATATATATATATATATATATATATATATATATATATATATATATATATATATATATATATATATATATATATATATATATATATATATATATATATATATATATGCAAAGTTTATGTTCAATTACTTAAATAAATATAATCTTTTCATAATTTAAAATTCATAATGTAAATAAATTCATGAATTCATTAATAAAAGGTTATTGTACCCTCCGCGTTTGCGAACACACTATATAGGTTGAACCTACAATTTTATATGTAGTATATCACTTGGAAAAATGAAAACTTGAAACTATAACTTGAAAATATATATATATATATATATATATATATATATATATATATATATATATATATATATATATATATATATATATATATATATATATATATATATAATGTTACTTACTTTTTAGTACCTCTTATCCAAGCGCCCGCAATAAAAGATTTTATTGCTACATCTACTGGTATATAGTCCGATACTAAATCAGGATCTGTGTATAAAGTTCTTAAAATACCTAAAATTTAATAAAAAAATATTTAGCAATATATTTTCTCATTGATATTATAAAGCTGAATACTTTGTTTGGTTGAGCGTGTTAATCTCAGGAACTACTGCTTCACAATACATGTTTGACATTTTTTATTTATGCTCTTTCCCGCATATAACAGAATAGTCATATGGATCCTAGTGTTAAAACACTCCGTTCCACCTTCAGAGAAATTACGTGTTAAGTGGTGAAGCTCACGCCGCGGCTTGGCTTGTTCCTAAAACGTAAAAAAAGAAAATGGAAGTGGAAATCGAATCCACAACCGAGGCGCTTACAGTAAGACACTGTACTTACAGTAAGACACTGTACCGTTGCGCCAAGACTGATTCTATTTATTTTAATTTTTTTATAGTCTATTTATCGAGACAGGCTATAGGCTATATTATATCACATTACATATAATAGACTATATTATTTCTCACCTTTTCCACTAGCTACTAGCATACCAACAGGTCCATTTAAATTTTCCACCCATCCAACCAAGGGTTCTTCAACACTGGATATAACTGGAATACATTAAAAAACACACACAATAGAAGATTTTCTATTAATAGTTATTTGTGATGATAAATGCATAGCAGAGAACGTAATGTAAAAATATTTCACTCTCCACTTTACTCAAATCAGCTCAACTCTACGTTTTATGTTACCAGAGCCGATAAATGATTCATTAATTACCCCGAATCGTGATCGAACCTACGATTATCGCCAAGACTGATAGAGTGAGACAGCCACTTATGGCGAGTACGTATGACAGGTAACAGATGACAGATGACAAATGACAAGTTTTTTACCTGACGTTTGTTTTGGTTACACACGTGCTACTGAGAGTTTCTCTCTTTAGTACCAATTTATCCTCATTTGTTTAAAGTGATATAGTTTTAAGTTATAAAAAAGATCTAAATTGACACTTGACATTGGTTGGTTTTAGTGAGTGTTTGTATTCGTATAAGGTAGGTTAAGGTACGGAAGGTTAGGTTATCCTTACGGAAAATGGATCCTGATCCTCCACCCTATCCCCCCGATCCCGGAGGTCGTGCTTGCGAGTCACAAGGGCTTACAAGGAAAATACAGGGTGGGGATCCACTTGTCAAAGATGGTATATAAAAAAACCTCAATTAAGGCTATAAAATTTAGTCAATTTCTCCATAAAAATAAAACATCTAACATTACTTGTGATGGGGTAAAAAATATTGGTCGCAATAAAATTAGCGTCCAATTCTCATCAGCTACTGCAGTGAATTTATTTTTGCCGAATCCTATTCTTAGTTTATATAAGTATGTTGCAGTTATACCAACATTCAATTTTACAAGAATGAGTATTGTTAGAGATGTTCCAGTCGATTTTTCATTGGATGAATTTGTTGAGTCCTTGGAATTTCCCTCCGGTTGTGGACAGGTTATGAAAGTTAGACGCTTAAACAGGAAGTGTGTTAGTGAGGGTGTAGATACATGGGTACCGACTCAATCGGTTGTAGTTACATTTAGGGTACAAGAGTTGGATGAAAGGGTATTTTTGTGTCATTCCTCTCTTCCTGTTGAACCCTATAAATTTCCTACCATCCAGTGATTAAATTTTTGCCATTTTGTCCATATTAAAATACAGTGTAGATCAAAACCACGATGTTACAGGTGTTCCCAGTCTCATACTGGTGTTGCATGTGACATATCTAAAGAAAATTGTGTATGTTTATATTGCGGTAGTAAGCATTTTGCTACGGACAAGGACTGTCCTGAGTGAGTGAGTGCGAAACAACAGTCCATCAAAATTACTATGTCACAAGAATGCATCTCATACTTCCCCAGTCCTCTTATTCATATTCCCCCCGACCTAAACAAGTCATAGCTCCGCTCACTCACAATTGTGTATTTCAATGAGGTAACATTCCCAAATCATGGAAATCACAAGTTGTTATACCTATTCTTAAACCAGGTTTCTACAGACTCATTGCTTTATCATCGGCCTTATCTAAAATTGTGGAACGGTCCTTAAAAAATTATCTGGAATGGATAGTGGAAAGCAGGGATGGATATCTTAGCTCCTTCTCAATTTGGATTCAGAAAAGCGCTTACTACTAATGATAGTCTCAGTGTTTTTACTACCGATATTCGACAAGTTTATGCCTAAGGAGAGTATCTGGTCGGTGTATTCCTAGATATCGCCTCTGCATATGTCCTTCCGATACTCAGGTAGAAAATGCGACAGCTGAGTCTTCCGCCCTGGATGTCTCATTACATATGTAATCTGCTGCTGTATCTGCTGGCGGTATCTGTCAAACATCCACTTCTTACGACTCCTCCCAAATAGGTCTGGAAGGGTCTTCCTCAGGGCTCAGCTCTCAGTCCTTTGTTGTATAACATCTACACACGACCTCGAATTGTCTGTTAATAATTTTTGTAATATTCTTCAATGCGCTGACGGCATCGTCCTCTATTAAAGCTCAAATTCTATGGATATTACTTATCGGTTGAATACTGCTTTACACTATCTAAACCAGTGGCTCTCCGAACATGCCCTGGCTTTTTCAGTAAAAAATGTGAGAAAGGCATTAATGCTCTAAGAGCAGTGTCTGGGGTGTGCACCCCACCCTTACAGTCAAATGTTACTGTACAATGCCATAATTGACTATGGTTTATTTGTTTTAGACCCTTTTAATAAAGTAGCTACTGAAAAACTTAATAAAATTCAATACAAATGCCTAAGAATTACATTAGGTGCTATGAAGTCTTCCCCCACCAATGCGTTGCAGGTGGAACCACCTCTTCCTATCTGTCGACAATTCCTGTCTGATCAATTTGTTTGCAAAATGTTACAGCTGTGTTCCCAACCCTTGTGGTCAAAATTGTCTAAGTTAGCTGATCTCCTTCCACGTGACAAACCTCTACCGTATTTGTTAATTTGTAATTACCTCATCCTCTGTCCCGCTCTCCATCTAACCCACTATTCCGTACCTCGTACATAGCTCTGGTCTCCCATCTCCCCTTTTTTGTTACAAATCTTGACTTAACCATAGGAGAGGCTGACACCAATATAAAATTTCAGGATGTAGTTCATGAAAATTTGTCTAATCATGTCCTTATCTACACAGACGCTTCTAAGCTTTCAAAAGAAGCTTCTAAGCTTTTCTGTGTTGGTGTAGCGTGTTTGATCCCAAAATTCAAAATTTTATTACAATTTAAGTAATCTATTGTCTCTTGCTTTCACTCAGTTGGATAAATTCTGGGATGAGTCGAAGTCTCAGAAAGGTTACATCTATTCAACCTATTCTCCCAAGGCGACCTTGAACCATTCATTGTGGGAATGTGGCCTAGACGAAGGCACCACCTCCCGTATCCTTTTCACTTGTCCCAATTTGACTCATCCCTTATATGATGTCCTTCCTCATAAAGTCCCCCGTCCCCTTAATATTTAATGTTTGTTAAGGTTCGTGTATAGTCCCTTATGTAAATACATTAAACTGTAAATAAAATAACACTTTTATAAAATATTTCTTCTACTACTATCTATTTTCTTTTTTTTTCATCTCCTTCGTGTATTTTCCATACCACGTGACATTGGCGAAGTGATTTGTGATCAACTGGCACGTTCAGAACGCCATTATTAAAGAACTGACCTGAACTGAGCTGACTGATGACAGATGATAAATGGATATAAGTCACACTTGCTAACAAACTCTCTAACACTGTTATTTTTCGATAGAAATTCATTCGAAATAAACAAAAAGTGTAATATATAAAAAAAAAAACAAAATGAAAACTATGTTGTATTAATTTATATACAATTTATTACTCCTCCTTTTTATATATATATATATATATATATATATATATATATATATATATATATATATATATATATATATATATATATATATATATATATATATATATATATATATATATATATATATATATATATATATATATATATATATATATATATATATTTTTTTTTTATCTTCACGCTGTATCTCGCACACTCCGTTCCCCGCTATCCGCCTTTAGAAGTAGCGTGTTGAGTGTCTTGTTGCCAAAGCGAAGAAAATGAAAATATTTCATTCTCCCCGAATGGGAATCGAACCCACAAGTCGTTTATTTATATATAATCTTAATCTCACCTATAGATGGCCTCATTATAATAATAGGCAGCTTCCCCTTCTCTTCCCATAACACGTGCTCAGCTAACTGCTTCGTGAACACATAAGTGTTGGGCAACTCTCCCAAATATCTGTAAATTTTGGGGAAAATATTTAAAAAGTGATAAAATGCGAATGCGGGTTCGAGTCCTGTTGAATATAAACCGTACCAACGTTCATCGCCCAAGTCTTACGCCCATATCGAGCAACACTAACATGTTATATTAAAAAAAAATCATATTTGCAGTATATATATATATATAATATATATATATATATATATATATATATATATATATATATATATATATTATATATATATATATATATATTATATATATATATATATATATATATATATATATATATATATATATATATATATATATATATATATATATATATATATATATATAATATATATATATATATATATATATATATATATATATATATATATATATAATATATATATATATATATATATATATATATAATCTATATATATATATATATATATATATCTATATATATATATATATATATATATATATATACCCGCAGCTCCTGGAACCGTCCAAACTCTCTGACCACTAAACCATGCGTTCTTCCTCACGCTGCGTCGAAATTCTTATATGCTTTATACAACTTATTACGTTGTCATCATCTCTGTAGGGAGATTTTTACAAATTTCCGCTACACAAAGATTATAGCAAAGAACAATCTTGGCAAGAGACAGTGATATGTTTTTTAAAACATTTAATTTTTTTTATCGGGTTTTCTTTTTAAATCATAAATTACTTACTTAGGAGTTAAAACGCTTAATGTATGGTTATCCAATTTTTCACATATATCCAATGTATTCCGCCAATCCGCAAAAGGTGGGTATACCACTTCATCTATACACTTTCTATTGGTATTGGCGTATGATGTCGAAACATGGACAAGTGCCTGAGAAATGATATTAGCTGTAACTGATTGTAAAGAGAGGCTGTGGTATAGTATCAGGATGTACATACGACGGTAGTAGGTTCGATCCCACTCGGGGGAATTAATTATTTTATTTCCTCCCTCCTGTAGCAAGACAAAGGCATTGAGCTACGTCACTTATGAACGTCTCGAAAATTGCACGGTAAGTGGAGAACGGAGTGTCTTAACACTAGGGTCCTTCTGCCGTCTGTGCGATCTCTATCTATCTCTCTTTCTATCTCGATATCATACTATATCTATCTATATGCGAGATTGCTTTCTAAATCTAACTTACCTCCAAATTTTTCATTAGCTTAGCGAGCTCCACCACCTCCTTAGTACCACGTAGATTTAAGTTTGCAGCTACTTTTAATGAATCGTCAAACCTAGAAAAAAATATATCGTGTATATACATACATATATGTAAACATACTATGAGAATTTTAAATATAAATCAAATTCCCTTTTTAAATAAAATTCAAAATTTTACTGTCTTAAATATTTTAAAATGATATCACATAGAGCTATGTATATAGCATACAAAATTAGAGTAACTACTGTTAAGATGCTACTAATATGAAGCTGGACAAGGTGTTTGGTTTAATAAGCTTATCTAAAGAACTACTGATTATATGGTGTATAGTGACATGCACTTACCTCACACTAGCGGCCACGTGAAAAATAATATTGGTTGTATTCACTAGTAATGTTTTACTTTCGTCTGTAATACCTATACAACAAAAATAAAAAAACTAAAAATGAAAGGTAAAAAGGTAAATTAAGCAGGTAAATTAAATATTAACACGCTCTAGGTAAGTATATTTTCTGGCTGCGCAAGCAAATCGTATCCAGATAACTTACCAGCAGCACCAAAATAATGTGAAAAAAAAATTGTAGGACTAAAAATTAAAAAAAATTTAGAAATATAATCTTTGGCTATGGCTTACTTACTGTTCTCTAAAATTAATACTTAAAGCCATCATAGCACAGTGGCACATGTACTGTAAACGTGACCCAGTATGGGTTCGATTCGATTTTTTTTTAGTTCTTCGCTCTAGTAACAATGCAAAGTGCGGCGTTGAATTAACTTACAATGCCTCGAAATATTGAGCGAAAAATGAGGAACGGAGTGTTCCCTCTGCCCGTTCTACTATGTACAAGATATTTCGTCATTAAAAAAAATCTACGTTTTTAAATCGGAATCAGACATCAGAAATACACCAAATACACCAAATAAGTAGGTAAGCGGGTAGGCGGGAATGTATGTAGGTAGGTAGGGACATAGGTAGGTAGCAATAGTATGCGTACGCGAAGTTAATAGTATATTAATATTATTTTTTATATATATTTTAGTATTATTTTTTATCACATTTACCTAAGCCTATTTCGCTGACATCGCCACTGATGAACGAAACTTTTTCCATGAACACGTCCGGTCTTTCCTTCCTGAGGCGATCGAAACACTGAAAAGTCGTAATTTGCTTTTAATAATTTAAGCTCCGATAATTATGAAGGTAAAGTTAAGTTAGCCTTGCCTTTATAAAGTGCTTGCGGGTAAATATTTATATTTATTAAAAAAAAACAATCCCCCTGAGTTGGAATCGAACCTACAACTATCAAAAAAAAGAAAAAAAGGTAAAATACAACGGTAACAATGCTCAGTAATGGTTTTTTTTCAAATTATAGAAAGAAGGCTAGACGTGGCAAACGAGCACTAGGACCAGCTGGTGTTAAGTGGACATCCTCACCCATGGATATCCACCAGCTCAGGGGATTACGGATGCTTTGCCGGACTAAAGCTACTTTGCAATAAGGTATACTTCTATTAAGGTATTAATATTTCTAGAATACGTAGCGCATTTACTGCTAAGCCATGCGTTTTTGTCGATGGAACAAAATCTTCTATACTTATTTTCATTTTTTTTGAGCAGGAACTAAGTGTCTAAACACTAGGTTAAAAAATTCTCTTAAAACTTACTCTAGAAGAATATATAGCTGATAATCTATCTTCTGGTATTATTCCTTTTTTACTTCGTAACAACAAGTAGATTTTCTTTATATCTGGACAGGAATGTAGGAGTTTTTCTAAAAGAACTTTCCCCATAAAACCTGTAATTAATAATATATATGATTAAAATATATTTGAATGTTTTTTAAGCTTCACGCTGTATCCCGCACATAGCAGGGTAGGCAGAGGGAATCGTAAAACCAAAATCACAATATTCTTTATTCAAATTGGCTATTACAAGCATTTTCGAATCGTCAATTAACATAAGTGTCAGTATTGTCAGTCCTGCTAGAAGCTACCACCAGCTCGGAGGGCAGTTCTGCTGAGAAGAGCTGGCGGGAAACTCAACAGTTGCTCTTTTTAATGTAAATTTACAATATATTTACACGTGGGAAGCCTCCCAATGAGCATCCATATTAACCTACACCACACACTAAATCCGTATATTATTTTAAAGGGACGTAATACGAAAACAGGTTAAAAACCCCCCGTTTCCCCATTTCCCCCTTAACAGCGTATTGGGGGGGAATCACGCCGCGCTGTGCCTTGTAACCAAAAATTTTAAATATTTTCCAAAAATGCGGGGGTTTAAATTCCCATTTAGCGGAATTTTAATAAAAAAAAAAAATAAAAATTTCAATTGATTGCAAAAAAATTTACTATATAGGGGAAATTTTAAATAATATTTTAGATAAGACTACTATCACGCAAACTACTGAAAGGATTTAGATGACACTTTGCGTAATATAGCCTTTCTCGAATAATTTTGGGCTATAAAATATTTTAAAAGGTTTTCTAATATTTCTATAAATGAATAATAGGTAGTCTAAGCGGGGGAACCGCGGGGGGTCGATTTTTAAAAAAAATTTTAAGTAGTAGGCTATTTGAAAGAAATTCTGGTTACTTCCCAAAAACGTCTTTGGTTTCTTTTTCAAAAGGAGTTTGTAAAATTTTATTTTTTAAAATTTAAAATTATATTTTTTAAATTTATTTTTTTAAGTAGAAAAAAACAAAAAAAAAATACTTGTTTTTTTTTTTTAAAATTATTTAAAATATAGTTTGAGATCACCGGGAAATTTCTTAAAAAAAGTTTTTGCCATTTTAAAAACAAATTTTCCAAAATTTAAAAATTGAATTTTTATGGAAAAAACTTTTAAATTTAAAAAGGGCCGATATTAACCGGCCGTTAGGGCGCAGTGGAACGGGGGGGGGAGACTGAAAACCCGCGGGGGGGTTTGATTTTTATCATAACAAAAATTTTTGATTAAAATCAAAGAAAAACGAAACCACCAATATGGAATTCCCGGGCCCTGCTATGCGGATAAGCGTAAACAACGAAAAAAAAAAAAAAAAAATATTTAAAAAAAAAAATAATAAATAAATATATATATATTTTTATATATATAAAAAATATATATTTAAAATATTTTATATATATATTTTTATTAAAAATATATATATATATATTTTTATATTATAAAAAGATATATATATATATATATAAATAATTATATATTATATAAATTGTAAATAATTTTTATATAATAAAATTATATATATATTATTATATTTTATATTATATATCCTTTTCCGACTTCCCCGACCCCCTGTGAAAAAAATTCCCCCTTTGAATACCCGGGGTTTTTTGGGTCTTTCTTTAATCACACTTCAAAAAAACCCCCTAATTTGGGAAATCGGGAAAAAAATATATGAAAATTGTGTAAATTATAAAATAATATATATATATCGCGAATCCACCACACTTGCCGATTTTTTTGTTAAAATTAAATTTTAGAAAAAAATGAGGAATTTTTGGGGTTTTTCTTTTGCGCTTTAAAGTAATTTAAAATTATTTAATATAAATAATTGGAAGCAGCCAAAATTTTGAAATAAAAACCCCCTTGGGGACGTCGCGGGCATAGGGCACAGGTTGATTGCTGGGGGTTTGAATCCTACACAGCTACCCCCGGGGGATGGGGAAAAGTTATATATTTTAATAATATATAATATAATATATTTATAATATATATTATTTTTAATATATAAAATATATATTATATATATATATAATTTTATTATTATAATATATATTATTATAAAAAAAAAAATAATATATATAATATATATATATATAATAATTTTATATAATATAATATAATTATATATATATTTATATATATATATTATATATAATATATTATATATATTATATATAATATATTATAATATAATAATTATTTATTTTTAAAATCTATTATAATATAAAAAATATATATAAATTATATATATTATATTAATATATATATTTTATATATATTTTAATATAATATATAAATAATATTATATATTATATATATATATATTTATTTTTAATATATATATATATATAATCTTTTCCCTTTTCCCTGGTTTTTGCCGGTTTTTTGCCAGGGTTGCCTTCCGACTAAGAAAAACGGCCCTGGTGGCAAGTGGTTTTTTGTGGAGGATTGCCTGACTCCAAACCCAAAATGGGAGAAACCCGGAAAAGGAAAGGGAATAAGAGGCAGAGAGATGGAGTAGGGGGGGAAACCCCTACATGGATTGGGAAGGGGTTTGAAAGTGGTGGCTCGAGGCCCGGGGGGGCGCGAACCCTATGCCGAAAAAAAAATATCGGACAAAAATTGGCCCCAGACATCTGGTCGAAAAAAAAAAAATATTTTTTATTTTAATTAATTTTTTAAAAATATATATAATTTAAAAATATATATATATTAGAGGGGTCTAGCCAATTTTTGCCCCCATTTGGGAGGCCCCCGGGGCGCGACCCCTATGCCGAAAACCAAATAGGGCAGAAAAGGTAGAAACCCCGAGTCGAAAAAAATATATATAATATATATATAATATATATATATATATGTTTTTTATCAAAAAAAAAAAAAAGGGGTTTTTAGCCAATTTTCTGCGATTTTTGGTTTCGGCAAGGGTAGCACCCGGGGGACCTAGCCCCCCACTTTATAACCGATCCAATCCATGAAAGGGGTGCCCCCTCCCTATATTCCAAGTTTCGATCTTATTCGTTCCTTTTGGGTTTTCCCCCAGAAAGGGTTTTGGAGGAGAGGAAAATGCCCCACCAAAAAAACCACTTCGCCCTAACGGAACGTTTTAAAAAAAAAGGGGTTGGCTAGGGGCGCCTTTTAAAAACGACGCGCAGGAAATGCCCACACCGCATAAGGGGGAAGGGGTACGGTCAAGGAGGGCCGGCTCGCGTCAGTACCCCGACGGAAATCCGCTTTGCAAAATGGAAAATTTGGGTCTTAACCGAACGATGCAAGAACGCAGGTTTTACTCTGGGAGTGGGTCCGTGTGCTTTTTTCGGGAAAATCGCGGAAGGGCAAAAGTTCGTAAAAAACCCGGGGGTTACGCCTTTAAAACAGGTATACGGGCAAAAAAAGGTGTTTTTTTAGCGGTAGCGCTTTCGAAGAGCTTCAGAAGGGTTTTGAAGTGCCCTGCGCGACGCTTTAGGGGTAAAGGTTGAGAGGGCGTAACAAAAATTAATCAGTGTATGCTCCCCCGGGGGTTTAGGCGGCTGAAAAGGGTTTTTGGGGGCAGTGTGAAAGAGGCTATCGTATACCCTCAGAAAACAATTAGTTGGGGGGGCTTTTAAAGGCACGGGGTGGGTCGCGAGGTGCAGAACGTTTCACGGGGGTTTTTGATTGGGCTTCGCAATGCAGAGGGAGAAAATATTTAAGAACCCCCTGGTCTGATTGGCCACGTAAAACACTTTCTTCCAAAAGAAACCTCAGCCCCTTAAACTTTAAAAGGAACGGGTCCCACTCAACTAAAGGATTTTTGCGGACTAAGGGTGCATACAGGCAGGGTGCCCAAAATTTAAAAGTCACCCCGGGAAAAAGGGCCTGAGGCCCAACATGCCCCCTTGTCAGGGTTTAAAAATTTGTTACCCCAAAAAAGAAAGTAGCCGAGAAACGTAAGCCAAAGACTTAATTTGGTGGTTGTTAAGGGGGCGTTTCAGCCCAAATTCTTGGCGGGGGGGTGGAGAGTCAAATCTACGATAACACCGAAAACCCCCAGACTGCAGGGGATTGCGGCGGGAAACCGATTTTTTGGTTTTACAAAGGGGTTTGGGGCGGTCACGAAGGGAGACATGGGGGTTTGGAATGCCCGGTGCAGGGGGGTTTTCAGGAAAAAAAAGGGCCCTGCTTTTTAAAAGAGGGGCAGCTTTCCCCAATCTCCTAAAGGGACAGACTGGAGTACATTGCAGAAAAAAGGGGAAAAGAAAAAAGGCTGTAGCCAAGCCCGCGGGAAAAAGTTTGTCGCCATTGTACGTTTAAAATTTTGAAACTGTGGAGGGGCAAAGCCCAATAAAAAAAACCGGGCCCTTGCTCGAGATAAAGCGACGCGGGTATTAAAAAATTTGTTTTTGGCGTCAGGTTCTGGGGGGCACGTTGTTTTTGTGTCAGTTTGGTGAAGGAGAGATGGAAAAGCTATTTTAAGGGGCTAAACCCACTGGGCAGTCTTGTAGTCTTCCTCCTGAATTATCTCCTAACCTCGGACTTGTTGCTCCAATAACCCGTGACGAAACTCGTAATTGTCTTCGACGCATGAAGAACGGAAAAGCGGTAGGACCTGACGACATCCCAATCGAAGCGTGGAAATCGTTGGCTCTCTTGGTGTGCTTATACTTACTGACCTGTTTAACCGTATCTTGAATACTGGAAAGATGCCACATCAGTGGCGGCAGAGCTTTATTATCCCTATTTACAAAGGAAGGGGCAGTGTTCAAGATTGCGGTAGTTATAGGGGCATTAAGATTATGAGCCACACCATGAAGCTCTTCGAGCGCATGATCGGCCTCAGGCTCCGCCAAGAATGTACTGTCTCTGAGTCTCAGTATGGGTTTCAACCAGGATCAGGCACTATGGATGCCATTTTTGCCCTCAGAACTTTGATGAGGCTTACAGGGAAAAAAAGAGAGCTCTGCATGTGGCCTTTTTGGACCTGCAGAAGGCCTTTGACTGTGTGCCACGTCAGTGTATCTGGTGGGCATTGCGATCCAAGGGGATCCCTGAAGCCTATATTGAGGTTATCAGAGATATTTACAACGACTCCGCTTCGTTGCCGCTCCGTTGGCGACACCAAGCCCTTCCCGATTACAGTAGGGGTTCACCAGGGCTCAGCTCTTAGTCCGTTCTTATTCAATGTAGTGCTGGATACTGTCTCGGCTAACATCCAATGCCAGCATCCGTGGCTGATGATGTATGCCGATGACATAGTACTCATCGATGAGAACCGACTGATGCTGGAGCGTAAAGTGAATGCCTGGAAGGATGCGCTTGAGAACGGTGGTCTCAAACTGAATGTATCGAAGACCCAGTACATGGCTTGTGGGAACCAGGACTCGAGCACCATCCATATCGGGCCTGAGCCAGCCGTTAAGTCGGAGAAGTTCAGGTACCTTGGAGCCGTTATGCATGAGTCTGGAGGCATCGACCACGACATCCATGCCCGTATAAACGCTGCCTGGGCCAAATGGCGGGAGGTCACTGGTGTGGTCTGCAATAGCAGAATACCGCCCAAGCTCAAGGGACTGATATACAAGAGCATTATCCGACCTGTTCTTATATACGGCAGCGAATGTTGGCCAACATTATCTCGGCACACTCAGGAGCTTCACGTCACGGAGATGAAGATGCTGAGATGGATGTGTGGCGTGACGCGGTCCGACATACGATACGCAACACATTCATTCGAGGTAGTCTTGGGGTCCGTGACGTAGTGGATAAGCTTCAAGAGCGTCGCCTGAGATGGTATGGCCATGTTATGCGCCGATCTGAGAACTATGTCGGAAGGAAGTGCCTTGACATGTCTGTCCCTGGAGTTAGACCACCCGGACGCCCAAGGAAGCGATGGCTGGATGTCGTGGACACAAGACATGAGAGCCAATAATTATCCACTGAGGATGTTAAAGACCGTGCAAAGTGGAAGTAGGCTCAGTCGGAAGGCAGACCCTGGCAAAAGCCGGGACTAATGCCAAGAAGAAGAAGAGATATATATATATATATATATATATATATATATATATATATATATATATCTATATATATATATATATATATATATATATATATATATATATATATATATATATATATATATATATATAATATATATATATATATATATATATATATATATATATATATATATATATGTATGTATGTATGTATATATGTATAAATGTTTGTATGTATTTGTAAACTAATCAATCCTTTAAAATTTAAATATGGTCAATGTTAATAGGTTAAGTAGTACTTATTCATGCGACGACCTCTCTATACAACATGCATATATATGAAGTAGCGTTAGAAAGAGATAGATGCATCATACACCAAGTTGGTGACGACTGACGATAGCAGAACCTGACTGGAGATGTCAGAGTCATGGTGCAGTGGGATTTTGTCCCACCATAAAGGCCATGGTTGTGGTTTCAAGTCTAACCTCCTGGAATATTGAATTACTGTTCTAAGAGATCAGGAATATGTCGTTAGAAAAAATCTATTTTTTTCGTCGTAAATATAATTTAAGTAATTTTAGAAACTGATTTGTTTTACATTTCGAAATGTGGACGACTGGAAATAAAGGTAATGCAACGCAAACGAATTTTGTATTAAAGTAAACAAAGTGAGAAGCCGAATAGTCAGCGCTTTTGGTGACTACTACCGTGGCTACTAGTGCCTAGTGTACTAGTACATCTCTAATTAATATATAACAAAAAATTAAATAAAAATTAGCTTCACGCTTTATCCCGCACATGGCAGCGTAGGCAGAGGGAACTGTAGGAACCTAGTGTTAAAACACTCCGTTCCCCGCTTTCCGCCTTTCGAGGCATTTGCGTGTTAAGACTCGGGACTCAACGCCACACTTTTATCTTGTTACCAGAGCGAAGGAAATGAAAATTAATCGTTCTTCCCGAGTGGGAATCGATCCCACAAACCGTCACGCTTACAAGCAGAGGCCATACCTCTGCCCCACGACGGTCCTCAATATATACCAAGGGGACATTAAATAAGTTTTTTAAATATAACTTCGTGCACACATGCATATATGTAAATAAATGTAAGATATGATGACTAACGTATAGATTAAGTGAGCACTAAAAAATATATGTTTAAGGGATTCCCCATAAGGGAGTAAGCCATATTTTCTTTATTGAATATAAAACAAAAAAAGGAATGTAAAGTTATACAGTTTATATAAATATATATATATATATATATATATATATATATATATATATATATATATATATATATATATATATATATATATATATATATATATATATATATATATATATATATATATATATATATATATATATATATATCTATATATATATATATATAATATATATATATATATATATATATATATATATATATATATAATATATATATATATATATATATATATATATATATATATATATATATATATAATATATATATATATATATATATATATATATATATATATATATATATATATATATATATCTATATATATATATATATATATATATATATATATATATATATATATATATATATATATATATATATATATATATATACTATATATATATATATATATATATATATATATATATATATATATATATATATATATATATATATATATCTAGGTAAAATGTTTGAGTTTCAAAATTCTAGCAATATGCAAATAGGTGTTTCCACTTGTCATCGTGATATGTATTTATTACTTTTATAGTCCAAGAGCCAACTGTCGATTTAGGTACTTTTCGAATTTATTCTAAAATTTGTAGTATGAAGTTAAAATGTATACAGTAACTATTAATAGTGAGGCTATATGTAATAATTTTCTAAACCTATAATATTTTTTCATAATAATATGTATATTATTCTATTATATATGAAAGTTAGTATGGCCTCAGAGGGTGTCTAGCCAATTATCTGTCCGATATTTGGTTTCTCGGCATACGGGTACGCGACCCCGGGGCCTCGAGCCACCACTTTCATAACCCTATCCAATCCATGTAAGTGGTGTCCCTCCCCTATACTCCAAGTCTTTCTGCCTTTTATTCCCTTTCCTTTCTTGGTTTCTCCCAGTAATGGGTTTGGAGGTCAGATGGCAATCGCTCCACTAAAAACCACTTCGCCACTAGTATGGAACGATTTAGAAAAAAGCTGGTATGGCTAGGGCGTCGCCGTTAAACGACGCGCAGGCACATCGCCCTACACCTGCGATAAGTGGGCAAGGGCTACCGTGTCAAGTACGGGCACGGCTAACGACGTCAGTACCCAGACGGAAACTCCGCTTTGCAACATGGAATATTGGCTCTCTAATCGGACGATGCAGAGAACTCGCAGATGTACTCATGAGACGTCGGATCCAGTGTGCTTTCATTCAGGAAACTCGCTGGAAGGGCAATAAGTCTCGTAACATCGGGCAGGGTTACCGCCTTATATACACTGGGTCACCTACGGGCAAAAACGGTGTAGCGGTAGCGCTTTCTGAAGAGCTTCAGAATGGGCTTCTTGAAGTTGACCGTCGCTGCGACCGCTTGATGCGGGTAAAGGTACTGATCGAGGGCGTAATCACAAACTTAATCAGTGCTTATGTTCCCCAGGCGGGTTGTAGCGCGGCTGAAAAGGAGACTTTCTGGGAGCAGTGTGAAGAGGTCCTACTCGCTATACCGTCTACCGAAGCAATCTTAGTTGGGGGGGACTTGAACGGTCACGTGGGTAGGGTCGCTGAGGTGTATGAACGTGTTCACGGGGGTTTTGGATATGGTCTTCGCAATGCAGAGGGAGAAAATATTCTAAGAACCTGCATTGCGTCTGATCTGGCCATCGTGAACACTTTCTTCCAGAAGAAACCTCAGCACCTTATAACGTATAAGAACGGGTCCCACTCAACTCAAATTAATTATTTGCTGACTAGACGGTGTCATACAGGCAGGGTGACCAACTGTAAGGTCATTCCCGGCGAAAGCCTGACGGCCCAACATCGCCTCCTTGTCATGGACTATAATGTTACCCCGAAAAAGAAAGTAGCCGAGAAACGCAAGCCTAGACTTAAGTGGTGGTTGTTGAAGGGGCCGATGCAGACCGACTTCTTGGCGGAGGTGGAGAGTCAGAATCTACTGACTAACACCGAGACCGCTCAGACTGCATGGGATCGAGCTCATTCAGCAATAATTGCGGCGGGCAAGCGAGTTCTTGGTGTTACTAAGGGTGGGCGTGTCATCGACAGGGAGACATGGTGGTGGAATGACCAGGTGCAGGGGGTGATTCAGGAAAAGAAGGCTGCGTTTAAAGAGTGGCAGCATTCCAACTCTCCTGAAGACAGACTGGAGTACATTGCAGCGAAACGGGCCAGCAAAAGAGCTGTAGCCAGAGCCCGCAGAGAAAGTTTGTCGCCATTGTACGATAAACTTGAAACTGTGGAGGGGCAGTAGCTCATATACAAACTGGCTCGTGCTCGAGATAAAGCGACGCAGGATATTACAAAATGTCTTTTGCGTCAGAGATTCTCGGGGCACGTTGCTTTGTAGTCATGCCTCTGTGAAGGAGAGATGGAGAAGCTACTTTAAGGAGCTGCTGAACACTCAGCAGTCTTGTAGTCTTCCTCCTGAATTATCTCCTAACCTCGGACTTGTTGCTCCAATAACCCGTGACGAAACTCGTAATTGTCTTCGACGCATGAAGAACGGAAAAGCGGTAGGACCTGACGACATCCCAATCGAGGCGTGGAAATCGTTGGGCTCTCTTGGTGTGCTTATACTTACTGACCTGTTTAACCGTATCTTGAATACTGGAAAGGTGCCACATCAGTGGCGGCAGAGCTTTATTATCCCTATTACAAAGGAAGGGGCAGTGTTCAAGATTGCGGTAGTTATAGGGGCATTAAGATTATGAGCCACACCATGAAGCTCTTCGAGCGCATGATCGGCCTCAGGCTCCGCCAAGAATGTACTGTCTCTGAGTCTCAGTATGGGTTTCAACCAGGATCAGGCCATGCCATTTTTCCATGCCATTTTTGCCCTCAGAACTTTGATGGAGGCTCTGCATGTGGCCTTTTTGGACCTGCAGAAGGCCCTTTGACTGTGTGCCACGTCAGTGTATCTGGTGGGCATTGCGATCCAAGGGGATCCCTGAAGCCTATATTGAGGTTATCAGAGATATGTACAACGACTCCGCTTCAGTGGTTAGGACCGCTGTTGGCGACACCACCAGGGCTCACCAGGGCTCAGCTCTTAGTCCGTTCTTATTCAATGTAGTGCTGGATACTGTCTCGGCTGACATCCAATGCCAGCCTCCGTGGCTGATGATGTATGCCGATGACATAGTACTCATCGATGAGAACCGACTGATGCTGGAGCGTAAAGTGAACGCCTGGAAGGGTGCGCTTGAAAACGGTGGTCTCAAACTGAATGTGTCGAAGACCGAGTACATGGCTTGTGGGAGCCCGGACTCGAGCACCATCCATATCGGGCCTGAGCCAGCCGTTAAGTCGGAGAAGTTCAGGTACCTTGGAGCCGTTATGCATGAGTCTGGAGGCATCGACCACGACATCCATGCCCGTATAAACGCTGCCTAGGCCAAATGGCGGGAGGTCACTGGTGTGGTCTGCGATAGCAGAATACCGCCCAAGCTCAAGGGACTGATATACAAGAGCATTATCCGACCTGTTCTTATATACGGCAGCGAATGTTGGCCAACATTATCGCGGCACACTCAGGAGCTTCACGTCACGGAGATGAAGATGCTGAGATGGATGTGTGGCGTGACGCGGTCCGACCGCATACGCAACACATTCATTCGAGGTAGTCTTGGGGTCCGTGACGTAGTGGATAAGCTCCAAGAGCGTCGCCTGAGATGGTATGGCCATGTTATGCGCCGATCTGAGAACTATGTCGGAAGGAAGTGCCTTGACATGTCTGTCCCTGGAGTTAGACCACCCGGACGCCCAAGGAAGCGATGGCTGGATGTCGTGACACAAGACATGAGAGCCAATAAATTATCCACTGAGGATGTTAAAGACCGTGCAAAGTGGAGTAGGCTCAGTCGGAAGGCAGACCCTGGCAAAAGCCGGGACTAATGCCAAGAAGAAGAAGAGAAGATATGAAAGTTAGTATGTAAATTGTAAAGTAAGTTTATTTTAGTGAGAGATTTTTTTTTAATACAATTACTACATCAACCACTATCCATGATTTGTTAAAATTGTTTGGAAAAGAAGACCGCCCTTACACCAGATTTTTTTTTAAATTTTTTTTATTGGTGTTATAAAGAATTAAATAAATATAATTACTATTCAAATTTCTTATAATATTTAAAAATTGACGATGGCATCTTACTACAGGTCCATGATAACGGTGCAATGGGACAACGTTTAGCTATAAATTCGATTGTCGTGGGTTTGAATATCATTTGGGAGAACAATGACGTGTTGTTTTTTTTCTTGAAATAAAATCTAAGTCTCTTACTGATGTTTGCTTTTAAATTAAAAAAAGCCACTTTTTAAATTACGCAAAATTTTTCCTTTACAAATAATTACATATATACGTCATAAAAAGACGCCACTAACGTAATTATAAATTTTCAGCTCATCCATAATAAGCGTATGTACAGGTTATATTTTTAAATAAACATAGACTAAAGACGCGTTTCAAGTGTTATTAAAATATGCGTGGTTGAACACAAATTATGAGGTTGATCTCCACCACATGGCATGCATAATATAGGATATATTTAATATAGATATATTCAAAGATTTAATAATATAGAATATATTTAATATATTTAATAATATAAAATATATTTAATACTTGTACCAATTCAATTCAAAATATTCTTTAATAATGTGGACGTTTTTCTTTTTAATTTTTTAAGACTTGTTTTTATATAGTCATTTACAAATAATAACTCATGGCTCCTTCCACCTAAAAATGGTAAGTAATTTATATATTTTAAAAAGAGGAAAGGACCAAGAAAAGACCCCTAAGGGACTCTCATACTGGTTAATTATCCTGGAGATGCCTTGCCAGCAACATTAACCCTCTGAACCCTGTTAGATATATTCAAAGTCAGAAAATCAAGTGAACGTTCTCTTATTGCCGCAATAGTGTAGCTTGACGTGCACGCAATAAAATGCATTGGACAGGTCATAGAACAAGGCAAATCTCCAAAGCCTCATTCTCACTCTTTATGAGTGCTATTCCAGCGTCAGTAGTAGAGACCGTATTATTTCTCATGCATGAGATTATGTAAACTAAAATGCTGTAATATTTGGTTTAATATTATTAGTTCAAAAATTTTACTTAATGCTTGTTGAGTTGCAATGCACTACCTGATTTAAACATAGGTATGAGTTAATTATATTTCATAAGGTCAGAAGACACACCATACTCTTTACAATTGATAAATATAGTCGCGAGGTGAGGAGCAATACCCCATAGATCTGTGGTTTTTTTAATATCTAGGGACTTAAATGTCTTAGCAATGTCTCTTGAGCTGACTGATTTAAATTTAAAATCTTTATTACATTTTTGTATGCTCTCCTTAAGTAATCGGTTGTAGAAGATATAAGAGTTTTTGTTGTGGAAACTGGAATATTGGCAAAGATTTTTTTTAAAATACGTGCAACCTCTTCGTCACAGCTAGCTAGCAATGCTCTTAGACCATTGTCAATTTTTAATCTAAATTCGTTGTTGCGATTCTTAGCCTTTCCAGTCTCACAATTTATTATGTCCCATCTCATTTTAATGTTATCTTCCTTTTATATTATTTTTAATATGTAAAGATTTTGCCATTGAACATTATTTTTTTTAAATAACTTAGAATAAACTCTATCATAATTAATAAATTATTCACATTTTTTTTATGCTCATATGTTTTTTCACTATATAGTTCATATAACCTTTGCCTATTCTTATGAATTCCCACAGTCATTCGGTAAAACAGAATAAAGCCTTAAACTCGTTTTTAACAATATTGAAAAACTTTCCATATAACAAGTTGGGTTTATTATTATTACATTTCAAGTAATTAAATTTAGCTATTATTTTACTTTTAAAACTTTCTGTACGATCAGTTGTCATCTGTATACAAACAATTATTTGTCTCTAATTGGTTTTACTTTTTCCAAAGTTAAATGAAGCCAACTGTCCACAATGATATGATACTAGCATATTAATTATAGACTTATGTCTCGGTACAGAGCTTATAACAATTTTATCAATGCAAGTGGCTGTATTTAGTAATTTTAGTTGGTTCTACAAATAAATTATCTAGGCTATATGAGCTTATAAAGTTAAAATCACATACAACTGTAAATTTCTTAGATTCAGATAGTTTTACAAGCACTTGTTCTAAGATACTTCTATCTTCTTGATCTAAATTTGTGACAATTTTTCAAAATTATTAAACAGCCACCGCGAATTGCTTAAGAAAATAGCCTCAGAGCGTCGAAGCCGAACGGAATAATCAATCACTACATTCTCTCTAGCTAATATAAAAATAAATAAAATAAGATAGATAATATATGTATATATATATATATATATATATATATATATATATATATATATATATTATATATATATATATATATATATATATATATATATATATATATATATATATTTTTTTTTTTGTATGATATATATATTTTTATATATCTTACCTTTTTATTGTCACTATCACAAAATAAATAATAATAAAAAAAAAATTGATTTGTTATATTAAAAGTACTTGCCGCGTCGGGGTCAAAAGTCATTGTAAGTAATTCTACACTCAATGCCTAACAATCGATTGTTGTTAAATACTGACATTTACATAGAACGATTAAGATTATGATTAAATTGAGTTTCTAAGATATACTGAAAATAAATACATATATTATATAAGAAGTTTTACATTTTGAAATATAAATTAAAAAAATAAATATGAAGATATTAAAAAAAATATCCTCCAGCAGTGGGACTGGGTCCAGGGTATGGGCGTAGGAAAGGGACTCCCTGGAGACCGGGCCACCCATAAAAAATGTTTCTAGTTACACCAATGGTCCAGGGTATGTGTGGATGGGAGGTTCCTCTTCTCTAGGTCTCCAGAGAAGAGGTATCTCCTAATAATACGCGCCATCTCAAGCAATACTGCCTTCCAACTGCTAAGCAATAGCCTCTTAAGATGTCGGTAGAGGCTTTTCATTATTACAACGACAGCTAAGTCCAAATGTATACTTAGATAGATTTAAGTATTTAGATAGACAGACAAAAATAATATTATTAATAATAGTTCTTTGTACATTTAAGTCTAAAAGTATAGATCTAAGTTTCTTAGCTTTTTATATAGGTTTATAAGGAGTTCTATGGAGTTCACAAGAGATTCCCTTCAAATGTGACGTCACAGTGGGAAAAGGCCGTATTTGTAATGATGATTTTTTTATTATTTTAATTTTTTATATTTTCTCGTAAAAATTACAGAAAAATTCTGAGCTATAATTCTGAATAATAATGAAAATTAAGGAAATTATCAAAGTTGAGCTATATTTAGGTATCTCATTTTCGTCTAGATTATATATATAATGTATTAAAAAAACTCTTCCTTCATTAGGGTTCCGTATCTCCAAAGCTAAAGATTGAATCCTTATAGGATAACTATGTTGTCCATCTGTCTGTCTGTCTGTCCGTCTGCCAAGGCCATTTTTCCCAAATATCCAGTCCAAATATCCAGTCTATACACGGTGAGAACAAATAAAAAAATCATACTTCTATGTCAACACAATAAAACAATATTCTTCGTTTTTGCCGCAATTTCTTTGAAAATCGCTGCATAATTAAAACCTATACCCAATTTTGAAATTTCGCTAGTAGTTTGATCTTACATTACAATTAAAGGAAAAATAGAAAAAAAAGTATATCACAGAAAGAAACCATTACAAACTTATATCTGTAGTTCCTTTCATACAATATAAGTACATATGACCGCAAATTAAAATGTGTATAACTTGTACTTTCCGCTGGCCTACAATCATAAAATAGGTACGGAACCTTCAGTGCGTGAATATTAATCGCACTTAACCGATATATTTTTTACATTGAGACCATGGCAGTGTATGTCTGAAAACGTGATAGAATCGATCCTCACTTGAGATCTCTAACAAGATAAAGTTCTGTCTGGCGTTAATTTCTACTACGCTTCTTCCATTTAGACAGAAAATGTAGAACGGAGAGTCTTAACACTAAACTAAGCTATACGCAAGATAGAGCTAAAGCTGAAAAAAAAAAACATTTTTCAACAAAAATCGCAGTCGTATCGTTACCCGCAGTTAATAATGAGAGCGAATTACTAACAACTGGTGTAATTCTCATACATTATACATCATTATAATTGAATGGATGTGACAATGAAAATCCACTTTGAATGAAGTTTCTAAATTTTTATTTAATATGTTTTTATTTCTATTGAAATTGAATTTTAAAGTCTAGTCTTATATTATTAGTATATAATAGGTGTCATCCAAGGCGTCTTTGTCCAGCAGAGGACGGAGACAGGTGACGATGATAATAATGATCGGTGATGAAGAGGATTTTTGATGTTCCTCATTTCTAATGAAATCGCTATATTTTTTTTATATTCATTTTCATTGTATAAGGATTTTCATTGTGATTGTCATATTGCTTCTTAGAGTTCCGTATCTGCCCTATTATTATACCTCCGCTGTCCATCTGTCCGTCTGTCTGTCTGTCTGTCTGTCTGTCTGTCACCAGTCACCGTGACAGCCAGAAAGCTGATTGATATTTAAATATCGCTATAATGACACAAATGTTATGGGGCTAATGACGTAATGGAAAAATACCTCAATATAAAAAAAGGAACCCTTACACTATTACTCCGTTGTCCGTCCGTCTTTCTCTTCATCTGTCACGACCATTTTTCTTCAGAACTCGTGGAGGTAACTAGATGAAAATAATGATGTTATTACATATCCAAATCGATATTTATTTGGATTATACAAATAATTTAATTTCCAAGTCAACGATACGAGGTTTTATGTTTAGTTTTTGCCGCAAGTTGCATAGAACCGTCGCGTAATCAAAACCTATACCGTTGACCTGGAATAACGAAATTTAAAAAAGGCAGTAACACAGTACATATAAAAAATAGGTACATAGGTCTATCCCAGAAAGAAGACAGTACAAGCTTATTATGTAGTTCATTTCATACAAAATGTGTGAGTACACCTGCAAATTTAAATTTGTTTGATAAATTGTATTTCCCGTTAGTATTGATGATTGTATAATGAAATGAGTACGAAACCCTCGGTGCTCGACTGCAACTCACACTTGACCGATATTTTCCTCTTAAAGAGATATCATAGAAATTAAAATCAACGTGTAGATAGTATACAATTTTTTTATAACAATTTTCTGTCAAATGTCAAAATAAGTCTAATATCTAACAAACACTTTATAATCTATGCACTTTTTAAATCAATATATCGTATTTGACATTTGAGTAAATTTCATAAACAGTTTATTTTACTAGAAATATTATATTTTATATATTAATTACATAAATACAAAATGGCGAAAAAACAATACAATGCTAAAAAAGTAAGTTGCATGAGAACATTTATCGATAGCATTACAGAGCAACATATTGGGGACAGTGTCCTGTACCTCATGTGGAACACTGGGGTGTAACGCTGGTGAATAAAAATGCACTCTATCTCATTAGAAAGATGCTCTAAAATGCAATTCTAGTCCAACAGCAGTAAAGCATATATAGATACATTATATATATATATATATATATATATATATCTATATTCTTATATTATATATATAATATAAAATATATATATATATATATTATATAATATATATATAATAATATGATCTATACATATATATATAGAAACGTTCGCATTGCTCATATGATATATCAGGCGTATTATCCTCAACAGAATATTTGAAAGAAAAATTTTTATATTGACAATGTTTTTAATTCAGTCGGATATTGGAGAACGAAGAACGAATTCTGGATTCTCTCTATCTTCACTGCATTGCGGGTTATAGCGTGAAAGTGAGGGAAAGTCTTTATTATATACATATAGCGGGGTAGGTGGAGAGTGCTTAGTGTTAGTGTAATTACTTTCCGTTCTCCTCTTTACGCCTTGTTTTAATAATATTTTAATAATATATTAGCATTGAATCGTGGAACCCTTTATATTACCAAAGCAGAGACAAATAGCAAAGATTGATGAAAAAAATCTAATTACGAGGACTCTGGTCTACTTTTGGTCCGAATTTGAAACATATATACATATTTACTAGCGGAATTGAACGCCGCTTTATATCTACTAGAACGAGGTAATGAAAATTTCCATTCCAGAAATCAAAGCGCACTATCACACACATATATATATATATATAGTATATATATATATATATATATATATAATATATATATATATATATATATATATATATATATTATATATATATAATATAATATATTATATATATATAAATATATATTATATATATAATATATATATATATATATATATTTAGTCTTAACTGTATATAATTTAAATATATATTGTCCATAACTGGGGATGGGGATGGGATGAAGGAGATCCAAATTTTCACCATAATTTAGATCGTTTGACCGTCTAATATTTATATCGTCTGTTTCAGGTTGAAAACCCAGAAACACCAGGTAAATATATAAAGATTTAAACTAATATTCTAATTGTACTCACCAAACAATATATAAATCTATAGATTTTTTCTAGTGGCCCAAAGCGTGTATTACTGGTAGAAATAATAGTTAAATATGATCATATATGATTAAAAATCATAATTTTAAAGTAGTAGCCCCATATGACTATATGACTGCAGGAATAGCCTATATGATGTTATAGCATCAAATTTAGCCTAGATTACATCAAATTGCCATATTCATAAGATTCATAATTTCCATAAAATGTGCAATTGGTAAAAACATCTGTGCTCTAATGGCACGTTTAGAGAGAAATAAAAAAAAATCAAAGTACTGAACTAAACTGAACTGTATTTATATATTTTTTTTGTGAATATTAACATACAAAAGTTTTATGATAAATGAAAAAAAAAAAATCTTTCTTTTACAACGCTTTTTTTAAGTAAGTATGTAATCGAATGTAAGAATGTAAGTCAGCAATGTCTAATTAATTTATAAAATGTATAAAACTTGACGTATCAAGACAAATCAAAATTATGGTAAATATTGATAGAGCCCCCGCCCAAAAGGTTTTTAGCCAATTTTAAAAAATGAACCATCGGCTGGTCTGATGATGGAGCCCAAAGAAAAAACCTTAGATGTTATTATTTTGAACCTTGAAATTTTACTTATTTCCCTCCCAGTTACCTTTTTTCGTTACTTTTTTCTAAATTATTTTTTTTTAATCCACCCCCAAAGATAGTGTTGGTGGCCCCCAACCAACTTGGACCGGGAAAGCCCATACCCACCCATAAACCCACGGCGCCCCTTCGAACTTTACCGCCTTTTATTGGTAAGGGGGAAACCCAAATGTTTAAAAAATAAATTTTAGCGTTTTACCTTTTCAAGAAGTTATGTTTTAACTTTTTAAAAATTTTTAATCGGGCCCCAAAAGGGGGTTTTTAACCCGCACATTTTTTCAATAAACACAAATTTACTATACTAGCTATAAAAAAGAGCAACATTTTTTGAAAAATCATTTCCAATACATATTACTTTTAAAAAAGTGAACCTTTTAAAAATATTTTTGTCATAGATCTTCTTTACAGCAGCCCATTCCTTTTATATACAAAAATAAAAAATGAGATTACATTGATATATATAATTAAAATAAATCATGAATATATAGCCATTACCCTAGGTAAAAAAATTAAATCAATAATTTCTAAGCAACGACGTTGTTTCAGCGAGGTTTAATAAAAAATTACAGTAGTAATTTTAACTTAAATATGTACGATAAAGAAGTGATATAGCCGTTTTGTTTTGATACTAGTGTTAGTTCCCGCGTTACTCGTTATGATTTTTTTATTTAAAAGAGGATTTGGCATTTGTTACATTTAGTTTTTGAAAACTTTACTTTCTTTGACAGCAAGATTTATTGGGTCAAGGTAACCGGAAAGCTGCTGATGCGGGCGGGTTCCTTGTGGGGGCCTCTATCCTCCAGCAGGGGAAAAATCTGATATTATCATAGGTTAGGTTTTAATGGTTTTTAAATTTTATTATGCATTTGTTTATCGGGTTTCTTTTTATATCTTAGCTTATATTCGTGCTTTCTAGGGGGTTAGCCAAAGGACCAGCCCAAAATGCTTTCTGCTACCTCTTTTCGCCTCGTCCCTGTCTTAACCTCTTCATCCCCCGGGGAGGACCTTTGATTTTTAAAAACCCAAATATCTTTGATACATGCTCTCAAAGGGTCACCGGGCCTTCCCGTTTTCCCGGGCCCCTTTGCACCATAAACTTTTCTTTCTTCACTCGATATCGTTTGATTTTCCCCTAGATCCATCACTCGATTCGATCGATCTATAGACGGTGTCCCTCGAAAAAGTATAATGTTGCTATAACTTTTTTCTTCTAAAAACCCCAACCAAAAAAGAAGAAGGGAAAAAAAGACTGAGGAGGTTTGTAGATAATATTCCCTTTTAAAAAATTTTTTTATTTTTTTTATTACTTACCAAAGGAAATTTAAAATTTTTAAATGTTGGTCACTTATTAATAGTGACATAATATTTTAGAAATGAAGTGAAGTAAATGTGCTTTTTTTCAATCAAACCAAAGAGGAGCGGTCCAAATTCCGTACGTTAATTTAATATAATGAACATATTTAAAGTGTTTAAATAATTTTAAATACAAAAATTTAAATATAATATATATATATTTTATATTTATATTATTTAAAATATTTTTATATATAATATATATATATATATATTATATATACTATTTATAAATTTATTTTTATATAATTTTATATATAATATATATATATATTTTTATTATATAATATATTTTATATAATAGTGCCAAATTTTAAATTTTATTATTTATATAATATATATATATATATTTATATATATAACCTAAATTAAAAAACGACGTCATTTTGTTTACAAATACTTCTTTTTTTCTAAAGGCTGTTGAGGAAGTTGTAAAGAAAATCAGCAGCGAGCTCTTCCAATGGTCTGAAGAATCTCTGCCTCTAGGTAAGTTCTAGGAAGGTTATTTTTAATGATTTTTAAAGTGTTATCTAATCCACGCTGAGGATAGAAAATATACTTAAAGAACATATAAAATGCAATGATATTTTTTTTAATTATAACTGACAGCTATATTGCAAGCTCCCAATCTCCAAGCTTAGATCAAAAGCTATTTTATATATCTCTTAACAATGCTTAAATAATTGAAATATAATATAGGAAAGAAAGTTCCTAGTGATGAAATATAATATACTATAAATTTTGTAAATAAATATTGTGGATTGGATTGGTGTGGATTAAATCTTATTATCAGTACATTCTGGTAACAAGAAAATGTGCGTCGTAGAGTTCCGTCACTTGTCAAAATGTCACGCAATGTGTCAAAATTAGACGAAAAATGGGAACGGAGTGTTTTGACACTAGACGACCCCCTGATTTTAGTAATATATTATATTTTTTTTATGTAATATTTGATTTAAAAAAAAATTACCATTAAATTGTAGAAGAACAAGTGGTGAAAGTTGAAGAAGAGGAGGTTGTGGTTAAGAAAGGCAAGAAAGGGAAGAAGGGTAAAAAGGATAAGGAAGTGTATCCTGTGTTCGAAAAGGTGTGCTTAAATTTAAATTTTATTCAAGGATGAATATACCCACTTTCCCTCAACTTTCCACTTGAGGCAAAGCGGGACGGACAGTATGAGCATGACATAGCGGCGTTGAGTACCGCCACAGAACGTGTAAAATGCAATACTGTAGGGCCATAAATCAATTTTTTTTTTAAATTACTTAACTTGAACTTGATAGTATGAAATATTGATATTTATATATTTAAATGCATTTTTTAAATGCTCTATTAAGGATGTGCGAGTTATAACAGCTGCCATTCAATAAAGTACTGGTTTGATGAATTTGTGATTAAAAACGACAAGTTTTTAGATTTGTTTTTTGATTTGTGGGCCCCTTTGTATCCGAAGAATGATATATTGAAATTTTTTTTTTAAATGTACGTCATTTGCTACTCAACTTAGGCCTATATATCAATTCTCCACTTTCCGTCATTTATTATGTACTTGGAACTTAACACACCGCCCTTTGTCAAATTAAATAAAAAAAAAAAACTAATATTTTCATTATATATACATTTGCACAGCGTATCTATAGATCATATATATATATATAGTATATATATATATAGATATCTATATAATATAGGATATATAGTATAATATATATTATATATATATATATATATATATATATATATATATATATATATATATATATATATATATATATATATATATATAAGTGATATTCGATATCGAAATCACTTCATGGTACTGTTCTATGATTAACATAATCGATATATATTTTTTTGTAACGTGAAGGGCTATTGTATACGTTCTTTCCCCTAAAGTTACAGAATAGAATTGTCGATGGAAGCGTTCACACACGGATTGTATTTAAAAAAAAAGCCTATAGCTAAAGTGGTAAACCCGAAAATTGGAAAATTTATAGTTGATGAAAATTTATAGTGTGAACCTATTTTGTAGTAAAACTGCGTTTTTTGTGTATAAAGTGTTTTTTTTTAAATCAACCCCAAGAAATACCTAGTACTGTATGTTTGGATAGTGAAGTATTAAATATCATATTGTATACATATATGTTTTAAAATAATAGCCAAAAAATTGGAAAACGATGCATAAAAAAGAAAGAGAAGCTTGGCTTCTGCAGAAAATAGAAGAATGGAAACTGGAGAAGGAGGCGGAGAAGTTAGTTGTTTCGACTTTTGTAAAATTGATAATCAAAGGTATATATATAATATATATATATATATATATATATTATACTATATATATATATATAATATATATATATAGATATATATATATATATATTATATAATATATATATATAATATATATATATATTATATATATATATATAGATATATATATGATATATATATTATATAGTAGTATTTGTTATATCTTATCATCCAAGAATAAGAGTTAAGTACGGCTTACACATTCGGAAGGCTTTTCGGAACCACAGTTTTAAATATATTGTAAATTTACATTAAAAAGAGTAACTGTTGAGCTTCTGGCCAGCTCGTCTCAGCAGAACTGCTCTCCGAGCTAGTGGTAGCTTCTTGAAGGACTTACAATACTGACACTTATGTTAATTGACGATTCGAAAGTGCTTGTAATAGCCTATGAATAATATTTTGATTTTTGATGTCAATAAGTTAACAAAACCTTATAAACCTATATGTACCTCTAAACTATAGATAGGTACTTATGTACAGTAGGCAGAGAGAACTAAGTGTTCAGACACTCTCTCTATCTTCACTTTCATCTAGAGAGATCGCATGTTGAGTGGCGGGACTCAACGTCGCACTTTGACTGAAGATAGTTTAACTGTATAAGCCATACCTCCGAGTGTCGGAATCGAACCCACAGCTATGGTCACAGTCAGATGCTAACCACGATGGCCTCAATTATATTATGTAATATCAAAATTTGTATGTATATATCAATTTTTACGAAAAATCATTTAGTGTAATGATAAAGTAGTAACAGATCAATATGAATGTATGAATATATGATATTTCTAATTTGTCTGTCTGATTGTCTTTTCGTACACCTTCAGAACTATTGGACAGATTTGTATGAAACTTAGTTTTGTTGTACACCTATTAGGCATATGCTAGACTAGACCTAGGCTGGAATTAATTTTAACACTTTCTGTAAAACAAAAGTAGTATAGCTAAACTGTAACGATTATTGATTGATTTACAATTTTGGTTATTTTCAACAGGCAAGCAATTCTTGCTGGTGCTAAAGAGAAGAGGGCAGCCCTGGCTCGAGAACGCGCGGAGTTGATGGCGAAAGACAATGAGGAGCAGGACGTCCGGAGGGATATTTTGGCTAAAACCGTTTCCTTGTTTCACAGTATGATTTTTTAACGGGTTTACTTAATACTGGGTGTAAGAGGATACCTAGAAAGCAATTAGTGTTAAGACACTCCTTTTGCCGATTGACGTTCAAATTTGAGACACTAGGTGTTTATTTGACCCAATGCCGCACGTTTTCTATCAGAGGCAATTAACATTATTAATATCTTAGAGTCTTATCTGAAGATTGACCCTTATCTTTCATATACACACAAATACACAGAGATACACACATATATATATATATATATATATATATATATATATATATATATATATATATATATATATATATAGATATATATATATATATATATATATATATATATATATATATATATATATATTTGATTTATTCCACTACAGTGTAATATGTTACCATTATTTTGTTACAGAATATGAGATGCAAAAATTTGATTTTGGCAGAAAAAAGCAACTAGAAGCTGAAGTTAGTATGTTATTTTAGCTTTACACATACTTAATGTTTTTCCTCAAGAAGGACTAAGTAAAAAAAAATTAAAAGTGATCAATATATTCTAACCGAACCTGTTATATTTATAAGCCAATATTCTATTTTGATCATTAACCTATAGGGTATTAAGTGTGAACTGACAGTAAAAATAATAATACTTTCATGCTGTATCCCGCACATGGCTGGGTAGGCAGAGGAAACCGCAGGAACCTAGTGTTAAGACACTCTGTTCCCCGCTTTCCGCCTTTTGAGGCATTGTATGTTGAGTGGCGGAACTCACGCCGCACTTGCCTTTTTACCAGATCGAAGAAAATGAATACTGTGTAATACCCCGAGTGGGAATCGAACCCACAAACTGTCGCGTTTACGGGCAGACGCTGTGCCTCTGTTCCACGGTCCTCAACAAGTACCGTACAGTATAAAAAAAGGAAAATATCAGAAAATGGGCATACCACCATATACCATTACAAACCAAAATTCATAGAAAATTACAGGAAACGTAGAAAGAGGAGCTTAGACAGTCGCAAGCTCCAAGCACTGCTCTGAGCTCCTCTTTCTACACGCGATGGGCACCAATGGGCGCGGTGAGTCCATGGAACGCTAAGTAGTTTCTACTGTCATAACAAAAAATATATAATAAATATAGCATTCTCTCTCGCCAAATGATTGTTCTTTACAATAATCTTTGTGTAGCAGAAATTTGTAAAAATCTCCCTACAGAGATGCTAACAAGGCAATAGTTGTAAATAGCATATAAGAATTTTGAGCGCATGGCTTAGTGATCGGCGGTTTCCATGGGACGCCGGTTCAGATACCGTTCAATTGGTTATATTTCTATGAGTATCGTACCTATATCCCTTACGTCTCATTTAGATGTAAGACGCTTTGCCGCTGCGCCACGACGGCCTAAAATAAAATTTTTGCCTATTCTAAAAATATTCTAAATTATTAAGAACGCAGATATGTTCTATATAGAATATATCATTGTTACAAAATAGAGGTACTTGAAGTATCTATATATTAATACGTGAAGCAAAAACTTTAGACCTCTTTTTAAATTGCGCGGATGGAGGAGTATGAAATTAGGGTCACTTATAGCTTATGTGAGTGTGTGTGTGTGTGTGTGTGTGTGTGTGTGTGTGTGTGTGTGTGTGTCTGTATGTGTAGGAGAAGAGCAGAACGCTAATATATTTAAATAATAATGCTTATAAATATATAAAATAAATAAAATATTAAACATTAATCCTATGAGCTCTTATCAGTCCAAAAAACTATTAACTGCCTGGCTACTAACGTTAAACTACGCACACACACACCATAATCACACACACACACACACACCACACACACACACACACACACACACACACACACACACACACACACACACACACACACACACACACAAATACACACTTTTTGCCCATATCTTTCATAATTATATTAAATTAAGTTGGGTTAGATATAGATATAAGATGTGTATTGTATAGATATTTATTTCCACAAATGCATGAAGTTTTATGGAAGAGCGGTGTCTCCTGACACAATTACTAGTGCTATACTACTAGTATAGCACTAGTAATTGTGGTACTTACTGGGTTGGTCTCATCACTTCGCACGTTAAAGAAAATGTCGATACTGAAATAAATATAAATATTTTTTCTTATAAAGTATATTAAATCAATAAATAAAACGTTACACACACTACCGTATGTTACTCTATAACTTTTGTATAAAGTGACGTACACGTTGCTATGGCAACGCGTCCCTAGTCATATTCAATTTAATAACTTTATATAGTTAAATTTTACTATTCAACTAATATTATAAAGAGTTGACGTTTGTGTGTTTGTATGTATGTTTGTAATGTTTTCACACGAAAACTACTGGACCGATTTCAAAAATTCCTTCTCCACTAGAAAGCTGCATTTTCAAAATAAATGGGGATCCCTAATAAAAATGCAATAATATAACCTAATGTGTAAGAACAGTTGACATCGCGTGCGCTGCAGGAATTTATGACGATAGAAAAAAAACATATTTCCTAGTATTATAGAACGTATAGATATCTACAATATTCACCTTGCTATATAAATAATAGTGTAGTTAAAGTGGGCGAAGCCGGAGGTGGGCCACTAGTTATATTATAAAATACCATTCACCACCTCCTTCTTTATAATTTTATTTGATTTTCGCCCTAAATGTTATTAGGATAAGATCTAGATAAGCCTTAATAAGCCTTAATAAGATCGCATTTGGTAGATTGTTTTTTGTTCTATTGTTTATTTCTATTAATGATTGTTTTGTATTTTCTATAAATAATAGAATAATAATTATAATAATGCTTTTTAGAAAAACATAAAAATATTTGAACGCAGCGGGATTTGAACCCGCGCCTCTAGGACACGTCGGAGCGCTTAAAAAAATTATTTACTTATAAAATTTAAAACTATATTTTTAGCAGGGTACACCGTGTAGCTTAAATTTTTTTTAAAATAAATCGATTAAGAGACACGTCACTGTTTTTTTCCAGTGGCAACAATATCTCCGCTGCGACGGACTGCCGGACCCTCGCGTAGTGACTCAGATGAATACCTACTTGCATTTGTGGAGAGAAACTAGTGTCTGTGACGATAAAGAACTGGACAGGCGATGCCAGGAAGCTTTACCGGTAAATTCATGTATTATCAGAGGTTTTGCCAGATTTAAGTATGATATTAGATATTTTTTTGAAGCATTTGTGGCGTAGCGTTTAGCATGACGGTTGTAGGTTCAATTCCCACTCGTGGGAATTGATTATTTTCATTTAGTCTCGAAAATAGGATGGATAGTGGAAACGGTGTTTCTAGACACTATATTCGCAATACCTATATTATTATAAGCAAAAGTCTTGTGATTTTTTTTTTAATAATAATTTAGGTCCGTATATTGATGTGAATATGCCTTTAAAATTGATATATATATATATATATATATATATATATATATATTATATATATATATATATATATATATATATATATATATATATATATATATATTATATATATATATATATATATATATATATATATATATATATATATATATATATATATATATATATATATATATATATATATATATATATATATATATATATATATATATATATATATATACCGAAAGTTTGTGGATACATATCTAACCCCATCCGCTACAGCCCCCGATAGCTATAAGATGAAAGAATTTATTAGCCTAAGTGATGACTGACTGACACATCGTTTTATATTATCGTGACTTTCTTATGTTTTTTTTTCAACGGTGGCTTACCTTCCCTTAGGAGACGGCACCTCTTGTTTTTGTTGTTTTTAACTTAGATGATCAAAATATATGATAAAATTGTAATGCATTGAATATTTCAGATGATTGAAATGCTAGAAGAATTTATTGCAGATTCAAGACAATTCAGTGCAAGTCAGGTCCAGAGTTATAATGAGGTAAGATTTTTGTTGTTTTGGTTTCACGCTCTATCCCGCATAGAGTAGAGAACAGGTAACAGAGAGCAGAGGAAACCTAATATGGAACCTAGGAACCCTTTTCTCCGTATTTAAGAGATACTTCGCGTCTTGTCTTCATTCTTCTATGTGAGTTCAAGGTACTATATGCGCGTACATCAATTTGTATGGGGTTTCAATTGTATGTAAAACATACCGTGTCTCGCTTTCAAAGTAAGCGTATACCTAATACATATATATATATATTATATATATATATATATATATATATATATTATATATATATATATATATATATATATATTATATATATATATATATATATATATATTATATATATATATATATATATATATATATATATATATATATATATATATATATATATATATATATATATATATATATATATATATATCTTTTTTCTTACACAAAAATTTGCTATGTAGTGGCTAGGGCTGATATAATTGTAATGTTCACAGCTTCACGCTGTATCCTGCATATAGCAGGGTAGGCGGGGGGAGCGTAGTGATAAGAAACTTCTTTTCTCGCTTTCCCGTTTTTCGAGACGCTGCGTGTTGAGTCTTGGAACTCAACGCCACTCGTTGTTTTGACACTAGAGCGAAGAAAATAAAATAATTAATTCTCCCCGAGTGGGAACGTAACCCACAACTCTCGTGTTAAGTGTAAGCAAGTGTAAGCGTAACAAGTGTATACTAATTTTGATCAAAGACCAAGAGGCGTGGGTACAACTCCCGCTGCGTTTAAAATCTGTATACGGTTTCTAAAGTAATGCCACGCTATGCTATTTCCAGGTGCGTTTGGCATTGCGTGGGCAACTCTCGAACGCCATCCAATTCGCCTCTTTCACTCTCTTGCGTGATTTGGAGAATCGTCTCAAATGGGAGTCTATAAAAATGGCGACATATCAAAGAGAGTTCAAAGGGCTAAGGTTAAACATTTGGGTAGCTGTGCCTCTCCCTACCAGGAAACCTAAACCGGTAGAACCAGAAAAGTAAATATATTATTATTAACAGACTAACGATCCGTACGCGGCTTTGCCCGCTTGATTGATGTTCTCGTATTGATAAGAATATATATATATATATATATATATATATATATATATATATATATATATATATATATATATATATATATATATATATATATATATATATATATATATATATATATATATATATATATATATATATATATATTAAGCTCTATGCGATGGAGGATATCTGTGGACGCCCTCTGCCCCATCTAGGGGACATAGGAGATTAAGAAGAAGAAGCTAGAATTGATAATATTATTAAGAATAACAAAAAAGAATGAATCCAAATTATTCAAATATAAATATATATATATATACATATATATATATATATATATATATATATATATATATATATATATATATATATATATATATATATATATATATATAATATATATATATATATATATATATATATATCTATATATATATATATATATATATATATATATATATATATAATATATATATATATATATATATATATATATATATATATATATATATATATATATATATATGCATAGAAATATTTGTTTTGTACATTTCCAGGTTTTCTCTATTTGTTCTTAAAATATATTTAAAGCTTAAGTTTTATATGGCGGAATTGAACCCCGACCTAATGAACATTGTATAATATAAATATAAAAACTATTACGTTTTAGCGAACCCATTGAACTAGCATTCCCATCTATGAAAGTGTCAGTCAGATTGCCGAAAATCATTGACGGCTCCAACGTGTGCGTACGCGCAGCACGCTCCATGATAGATTTGCTTAGTGAAAGTTCTAGAACTTACGCATTACCTGCTGACATGCCTAACCGATATGAAGGTAAGAAATACTATATCTATACTACCTACTATACTACCTATACTACCTATACTACCTACTATACACAAATAATGTACCTACAGAAATATTCTCCACTTTGGAAAGAATTATTGTCTTTATCTAATGAACGGAGAGAAGAAAATGATAACAATCCATTCTCCCCTCATGAGAACCCAATACAGACGCCATAATGGCGGCGAGATGATTATTATTTTAACTGTATTTTAAAAATACAAATTTTAATTAATTCTTATTTTATCTTATGCATTCAATGCTAGTACCAAAAGTGTGAGAGAAACAATATTTTTTTCACGATCTTTAACAAGTTAGTATTTGATCGCGCTCGGCCGCCTCTTATCTGTCAGACGAACGCGTTATTATAATTGGTACCGCATGGTGGTAGTGGTGGCACCACAGAGAGAAGAAACTACCGAGCATTCCATGCATCCACCGTTCAGTTGCCCATCGTTGTAGGGCTCCTCTGTCTTGAGGAGCAGCATCTAGGACTTACGACAAAAGTGTAGATATAAAGGGTCGCTTTTAAATGTGCATTAACGGTCTTCTAACTTTCACTTACCTAACTGTCTGAACTTCTTATACAGCACGTACGCACCTCTGCACCTTTTTTTACAGTGTCCATTATTATTCCACGGGTTTTTATTATCCGGATAGCATCAATTGTATATAGCTAAATGCTGTTTTTTTTTCCACTGATATATTTCTACGAGCAGTTCTCAAAAAAGTGCAACATTGAAGTTATTTTCCCGATTTAAAAAATTGGTTACATGTTTCGTAAACTGCTGTATACAAATTTAAATTAACTTGAATTTTGAAATCGAGCAACAGATCTTACAGCCAAGGGATTAGATCTTACTAGTTCAGCTTAACAAGTTTTTTTTCTCTACAGATTTATTCATATACAATGTTAAAGAACACATTGAGACGTATAAACTGAAGAAAGAGCAAGACGATATAAGAAACAAATTCTATAAAGAGATTAATTCCAGGATAAAGGAAGTGGAAGCTTTCTTGAAAGCCAATCCGTAAGTTGATAACAAAAATAAAGCAGTTTTTTATATACTTACCACTTATATTTAATATCGAGGCCGTCGTGACGCAGTGTAGCACAGCATCTGACTAACCCGACGGTTGTGGGTTTGGGGAAACGAATAACTTTGATTTCCTCACTCTGGTAACAAGAGCAAGTGTGGCGTTGGGTTCCTCCTTTGTCATAATTGGGCTAAAATAGAGAAACGACGTGTCTTAAGTCTAGGTGCTATACGCGGTCTGGTCTGCTATACGCGGGATAGAGTGAAGCTCCTGGGACGACCCAAGTGTAGGTTTAAATGATCGCCTCTTAAATATATAGTTATGCCCTATATAATCTTCTTTCAGATATACTAAGAATGATAAGGAAAAAGAAGAATTGGACAATCTCAACATGTCAGAACCTCCTTTCCTGCCTGATCCCAGAACGTTTATCGGTGAACAGAATGGTAAAAGATTCAATTAATTTTTTCTAAAATATACATTATTTGCCTATATGTATATATATGTTTTGTTAGAAAATAAGATTTAATATCAATATTAACTTTTAGAGTTGGCTTTTGCGAAATATTTGAAGAGTTGCATGACTCGGACCAGGACTGGTGAAGTCAATCTTCGAAAATACAGGTAGGGATTTCTTCTCCCTTCTTTTTATGTATTGTACATCTAGCAAATTGCCAAAAATATTACCTCACTCTGGTAAAGAGATCTCTAACAAGTCTCAAAAGACGGAAAGCGGTGGGAATCTTAGCACTAGGCTCTCTCTGCCTAGCCTGCTATATGCGGGATACACCGTGAAGCTAAAACAAGAAGTCATTAATAAAAAAAAGGCCTCATAAATTCCAAAATAGTAAATATTGTTAATGACAATAGTACTATAGTGTTCACAATTTCCTATATATAGAATATGTAGCGGAGTACTAAATCTGGATTTGCTGGTGACACCGCCACAACCCAAAAGGATTGGGGGGGATATTACTTTAACTACATGTAAGTATATATGACTATAGTTTATATGTTACAGTTTATATGTTTACTAATATTATAAAGAGGAAAGATTTGTATGTTTGTTTGTTTGTACTGAATAAACTCAAAAACTATTGAACCGCTTCTGATGAAATTTAAAATGGAGAAAACTTAAGCCCTAAGAAATAACATTTGTTGTGAAAATTAGGGAAAAGGGGGGTAAAATGGACACTGAAATTTTGTATATTTAAAGAAATTATTCAAATTTGTTCAAAATTATTCAATTTTGTTTATAAATAAAATTACTACGAAATGCTTTTTTTTTACTTGGCTAAAACTTTAATCGTCTAAAAGAGATATATTATGGGAAATAAGTCTTGAAAACACGATAGTGTACCGAAAGCATTACCTAAAAGGTTCATATTAAGAGCCAAGAAAGTAGTCAAATGGGAACAAAATCTAGTTTATTAATGGATATTCCTTTCGTTCCAGGCAGATAGCTAGTGTTATATATGACTATAGTTTAATAGTAAAAAAAATTAAAAAAAAATAATTATTATCTTTCAACACAACATTTAAGATTAAGTTGTAAGTTCTCTCTATATGTCTATACCAATATTATAAAGTTGAAGAGTTTTTTTTTTATTAGAACGTTCTAATCTCATTAATTATAGACTAGAATTTAAAATTAATTTTTAACCAGAATAATTGACAGGCAACATTATAGGCTATGAATAGCCTATAGGCTAAATTATAGCCTATTATGTTACGTATTACGTTAAGTCCCGTTATAACTAACGGTATCCATGGTAGGCTGCGGGTTTAAGAAATTCTTTATTATATTTGCCTATTCATTATTAAAATACTTAAAGCGATAAGAATGTAAGTTAAAAACATTACAATATATATAATATATATATATATATATCTATATATATATATTATATATATATATATATATATATATATATATATATATATATATTATATATATATATATATATATATATATATATATCTATATATATATATATATATATATATATATATATATAATATATATATTTCTTATTTCTTTATATTTAATAAGCTATGTGAGTTTTATTGAAAGAATATTTAATTATTACTTATTTTAAAAAAATGCTCAAATATGTACAAAAATATATATTTATTCATTATCACAAATTATAGATATTGTATCATTTACATATAAAATACCTACATACATATATACATTCTCCACTTTTAAACCGAATCTTACATATAATTCTAGCAATCAATTAAAAAAAATTATATATTTTATTTACTAATTTATATCTTTGTCGTATTATAAAATAGTTTAAATTATAACAGCAAGACATTCTTCTTTAAATAGAGTAACTAAAATTCTTCTTCTTCTTCTGTATTCTGCTTTTTTTTAAATCTTCTAATTACATAGAAAATAAATAAACTTATGTTTACTTAGATAGTTAATTATTTTAAACTTGTACCTTTTTGACATATTATTATAATTGATTATACTAGAGGACCCGTTGACCGCGTGTTTCACACGTTGCCATAGCAACGTGTATGTCACTTTATACAAAAATTATATATTGTTAAACATATGGTAGTGTGTGTAACGTTTTATTTATTGATTTAATGTACTTTATAAGCAGTGTTATTGAATAATATTAGCGTTCAACACTTCTACACACACACACATATACACACACACACACATATATACACACACACACACACACACACACACACACACAGCCATAGACACACACACACACAGCCATAGACACACACACACACACACATAAACTATAAGTGTGCCAAATTTCATACTCCTCTGTCCGCGTAATTTTTGTAAAAAGGCGTCCAGAGCTTTTGCTTCACATATTAACATATAGATAATATAAAGCTGAGGAGTTGGTTTATTTGAACGCGCTAATATCTGGAAGGACTGGTTGGATTTGTAAAATTATTTTTGTGTTCATAGTCCAATAGTCCATTTATCGAGAAAGGCTATATACTATTACATCTTGTTAGTGGTTTTTATGTAAGCCACTGTAAGCTGTGAACTGCAAAGCTGAAAGTAAAAGCTAGCTACCCGTGACTTATGTTATTTTGTGTGATTCATTAAAATAATAATTGTTTCACACTTAAACACTTGTGATGGAAAATAGTGATAGTTCTTTATTCTTTAAATAAAAAGCTTCGCGCGTTTTCCCGCATATAGCGGGTTAGATAGAGGGAATCCAGTGTCCTCACTTCACACACAAGACACCTCGTACCTCACTTTCTGCCCAATTTTCTAAATATTGCGTATTGAATGGCGGAATTCAACGTCGTGCTTTGAGAGCCAGAGCCTTAGAGTTAAATTAAATAATTCAATCCCCCACTGGAAATCGAACCCACAACCGTCGCGTTTACAATAAAACGTCTCGCGCTACGATGTAAACTTTGTTTAACTTTAACAACATAATAAAACATCCGTGTAATACTTCAGTACCGCAACTAGTTTTGCAGAAGTACATTGAAAGTATACATTTTATATAATTCAAGTTGTACTAAACAAAATTTCAATATATAAGATCAGGCCAGCGAAACGTTCTCTTGATATTTTGAAATCTGAGTGACGAGACTCGTCTTCATTCTTCTCCAGAATAAGCTTTTCTCGGATTCTTCATTTGGCCACACTATATAAGTTTTTGTCAACATTAGATAATGTAATGTATTGGGGCGCAGACGTCTTGGTATTTCTTCTAGAAGGATTAGGATGAGGTCTTCTCTACGTGTTTCTAGAAGTCTGAAAGATGATAAAATATGTGTATATATATATATATATATATATATATATATATATATATATATATATATATATATATATATATATATATATATATATATATATGACGCCGATTTTCTATCCTTAGAACAATAATAGAACACTTAATGTGATCGAACTCACACAACCCTCTAAACTATATGAGGTAAGTATACTTGCCTGTGTTGTGCAAGATGCATTTCAAACTGGCACCACTGGCTCAGTAGAAATCTCTTGGAGATTATAAGCATTATAGATCGAGATCTGTCCATGCAAGATACTATATTTTCTAGAATTGATAGTCCCACCTTAAAATTTTGAAAAAAAAAATGTTTAACTTTATAGAGTTTTTGTATGCTAGCTTTTGACCGCAACTTTACTCGCGCCGATGAGACGGCTAAATTCACTTCTTCATTTTATATTTTTAGGCGCAAGCCTTACTAGAGCAAGAAAATAAAAATAATTGTAAGTAATTCCTTCACGTTAATTGAACAAGAAGAATCTCATGAATCTAGTGACAATCTCTCTGTCCTATCTCTCCGTTCTCTATCTAATTTTAAAAAAGTACCCGGAAATCCCTCTCGTGAAGACACACGCTGATATTACAATCTCTCTCTACATGAGGGAGGAGCTGGTCTAACACCCACGCCCTGTCCTCATTACAATACGACACGAAAACGTCGTAATTGAAAATTGCACCTTCTGAAATATTATTAGTAATTAATAAAAATCTTTGGAAAATGTCATTATGAGCTTGTTATTTTTTACCATTTTCCTCTAAGATGGTGATTCTTTGATTTTTGCAACTGTCACTAATGTGAACAATATATATATATATATATATATATATATATATATATATATATATATATATATATATATATATATATATATATATATATATATATATATATATATATATATATATATATATATATATATATATATATATATATATATATATATATATATATATATATATATATATATATATATATATATATATATATATATATATATATATATATATATATATATATTATATATATATATATATATATATATATATATATATATATATATATATATATATATATATATATATATATATATATTGAAATTATACATTGTTCTTATTTAAAAATTGAAATTAAATAAGTTAATATTTTAGATATAAAGCTATTTCAGAGATTATAAGTAAAAATCTTTTTGGGTAAAAAAGGAGAAAAGAGCATTTTAAATTTATTGCTATTTTTGAAATAAATAGTACCTTACAAGAAAAGGAATGTATTGTATAATTGTATACTTTACCAATAGGTACTGTATGTTTGCTAATTAAGCTCAATGTAGCTGAATTCTTCATTGTTATTAAGAAATATCTAAAGTTCTTCCTAAATATATAGATCACATACAACAATGGCAGCAAAACCACGAGCAAGGATAAAAGAAGTAATCTATTCCAGCCTCCCCTCATTTTATCTGGCATATCGTAGTCTCTCGAACTCTGCGAACAGCTCGACAGCTTCAAAACTTCCGAAGTTTTACCATTGTTCACCGACATACATTGGTACTTATTCAAGTATTCATCAAAATCTAGGAAACGATAATTCCCAGAGAGTTTGGACGCTGCTAATATTTTGCAATTATTTTCATCATCACAAAAATTTGTCATATTACTCCTGTTACTGATAATGTCGTTGAAATCCGAGAATCCTGTGTGGAAATATGTGAAATTGTCTGTACCGTTGTAGATGCTTGATATTAAACGCTGTTTACTCCTCATTTCATTGCTCAAGCCGACTTCGAACACTTCTCTAACGAAACAATTACACACAAAGAAGTTTCCCGACAAGCCGATATACGTCAAATTCTGGATATCTTGATACATATCTCTTGTTATCACGTTTATATTATTGTTTCTCAAGGATAGCAATTTTAAATTTTTCATTGTAGAGAATACATTGTTGAACCACGTTGACATTCTGTTATTGTCTAAGTCTAGAATTTGCAAATTAGTCAAAGAAGAGGTGATATTACTAGAAATTGAGGTTATTTCATTGCTACTCAACTGAAGGACCTCCAGTTTTGAAAAACCGTGCAAGACATCCATATTCTTCATACTCACACTCTTAGCATATAACACTTCCAAAGTGCCCTTCAAGCTCAGTATAAAGTAGGATGAGGACAGGATGTCAAAGCTGCCAGATACGTCCAAATATTTCAATTTTTTTAAATTAAAGAACTCGTCCCTCATCGCCGTCAAGCCTGTGTAGCACAAGGACATTCTTACAACACTGTGATCAGAACTTTTTATCATGTCAACATTTCGCATACCCAGATGAGAAAATGATAAATCTAAAGATTCTAAATGAATATCTTTGAAAACATCTAATTTATCAAAGTGGATATCTCTAGGCATATCAAACTTGTCGTAAGCTCGATTTCTGCTCAGGTCTAAATGTTTTAATGCTGTTAAAGAACTAAAAGAATTAGCTTCTATATAATGGATATTGTTTTCTCCCAGATAGAGATTCTGTAGTGCAGGCATTCTTACAAATGAATGATTCCCCAATGCTTGCATGGAACACGATCGAAGATCCAATTCCTTCAGATTTAAGAATATGAAACCGTGGAAGCCAACTGACCACATGGTTAATTCTGAAATTGAATAATTTTTATATATATTTATACATATTTATTATTTATTCAACGTATATGTATTTTACATAGAAAGGAAAGAATATATAGAAACCGTGTCAAAATTTTAATATTGCTGTACTCAAGCAGGCACCTATCGCGGTCAAAGCGCTCTGACCACAAAGCCATACGCTCGGGCGATTCCCAAGAGACACGGGTTCGAGTTCTGTACATTCTAATTACAATACGTCATCTTTGAACGTTTTTCTTTTCTAACCAATATGAGTTGGTCCTCATCCGAAGAACTATTTATTCTCATTTTACAAGGCGGTACTTTAAATATAATTTTAAAGAAAATAGAGGGTAGTTTCTCTTGATAAATAAGGAAACTTATGAAAACTATAAATGGACATGTGAATAAAATTATCGGTCAGGCACGAGTAGTACTCGCGCACCGAGGGTTCTGTACTTATTTCATGACCCGATCATCTCAACCTGGCTTAGGGCAAAAAAAGTTTATGGTTAAGATTAGAGAAACCTTTGGAGCTCTCTCTATATCTAAGAGTCACCAAAACACATACTCTGGGATAATCACATGATGATATTGTTACATCACTTCCAGAAAACTAAAATTCCCCTCGAGTCAAGACTTCAATTCCATTAACAATTTATGACAAGAGCATAATCGAGTAGAGTTGGGCTAGGATCGAATACTAATAGTTCAAAACATAGACATAATAAAATATTTTATTTGGCAAGACGAGAATCATAAAGTATAAGGTGCACGCAATGGGATTAGAAATGCAAAACCAGTAGACAAACTATAGAAGAATTCTACATCCTTTTTACAAATATTTTAAACCTATGCGTGTGAGACCTGTCCTGATCTCCAACAGTCTTAAAAGTTTATTTTATTGTTTCATCTGAAAACCCTTATGGAATGTCGTTATACATATGTGTATACCTTGTGCTATAAATACTATATACTTTTTGAAGGCGAAATCCTTGTTTTCGCTACCAGCTTACTTTTATTCCTTGTATTTATACCATGTCTATCACAAGTATTTAAATAATTTTGCATATTTTTACTGACAAGCAAAACATTACCGTAGATGTACTGTGCTGTAACCGTAAGAATACCTGTTTCTTTTAAAGTTTTCTCGCAGATCATCCTTAGCTCTCATGCTGTATATACATAGCTCGCACGGCTCTCATATAATATATACTCACGTTTACTTAAATATTGTTCATTAACACTGATATTATTTGTATCACTGGCATTCAAACTGACGTCATACATTTCTTCATCGGTATAGATCATGCCAAAATTGTTGCCATAGAATGTGACGTATTCTAGGGTTTCTGCCAACGTTTTACCTGACCTATCTGACAAGTTGAACACCTGTAAGTACATTTTAGAATTTTTTTGATTAAAATTAACTTACAACCTAGCCTACAACAACCTAGTGTTGAGACACTACTTTACCCAATTTTTGAGATATCGTGTGTTAATTTAATTCATTGATTGATATATTTTTTTTTTATTAGCTTCACGCTGTATCCGCACACAGCAGGGTAGAGACAGAGGGAACCGTAGGCTCAAGGAACCTAGTGTTAAGACGCTCCGTTCCCCACTTTCCACACTATAATACCACACTATTAACAATTCTCGCTGGATTATGTCTAAGTTTTATTTATTGAACAATATTGTACAAATCAAATTTCACATAAAATTATAAAATATATTTGCGGCGGTCGTGGTCAGGCAGGATACAGTCTGACTGTCAAAGCAGCAATTGTGAGATCTATTCTCATTTGGGGGAATGAATTATATTTATTTCCTCACTCCGGTAAGGAAACATGATGTGGGGTTGGGTTGGGTTTCGAATTGTGAGGATAGGGGTGTCTTGGCACCAGGTTCATTCTGTCTACCCTGCTATAGATGGATACAGATTAAACCGAATTGAAGCGAACAGGTTTAGCTCTGTTCTCAGCTCGATCATGACCTAGAGTTAAACATAAGTTACTCACTATCCATTACTCATTTATTAATACTTTTACTAGTTTGTTGTCTGAAGTCTGAAGCAAATACAATAATTCAAACAAACTTTTTAGATTTCAAGCTTAGGCTTAAGATCTAGATGTTTCTCTAAAATAAATTTCGTTTCTTACAAATTTTGTATCTTCTTTTATGGTCTACTCACCGAAGGTATTCTAGTTAGTCTGCAATTAGACATGCTCAGATATTTAATTGTTCGCACTCTAGAACCTCTAAATCTGTTAATTGACTGCTGTAGCTGTCTTGCAACATTGTTTCTGGATGATACATCGATACTTGACGCCTTGATTTCTGAAAAAGCAAGCAATTGGATTATATTTCCTTTATTTCATATGAGAAGAAGTTGGATCTTCAGTCAAACATCCGTATGACCTCTCAGGAAGTTTAAATGTGTTCATATATTATGTAGAAAATATTATTTATCGTAACCAGAGTAGATTAAATATGCATTCCGTCTATTTGCCTACAATGGTTTTTTTATCCCCACTCTATAAATTGAAGAAAACTAAACAAACAATAGATGACAATTTGCTCAATCTGCCTGAAAAAGGGGAAGTCTGTTGATATATAAAAGTTTACTCACCAGGAGTATCTCTAAGGGAACCATATTCATCGACCCAATTTTGTAAATCCGTCATATAGCCTGTGAGGCACCTTTTGAACTTGTCGTCATCCTTTTTATCATAGTTAGGAGAATATGGAGGGCCATTGCCTCCTTTGTATATTCCATATCCAACATAGCCCTTGCTCTCTACTATAGATGTGTATAGAACAGATAAGCAAAACCTAGAAATATAATAAAAATCCACCTAATATAATAGTATATAAAATTTTAAAATCTTCTATCACAAAACCACCTGGACCATCAAGACCATCCAGTTAAGTTATCTGTATTTAATTCCTCATATTATTATCAGATATTAGGTTTGTAATAAAAATAATAACTTCTTGTCAGTTGTTATCAACAGTACTGATTTTAATTCCGGTTACCACTGCCATTTAAAAAGGCTATCGCTTTGAACTAATTCATGTATTCTTTGTGTTTAAAAAATTATGTGCTTGAAAATCCCTATTGATCTTTTTCACGTATAGCAGGGTAGGCAGAAGATACCTAGTGTTAAAGTCACCCCTCCAAATTTCCCCCTACTTTTTTCTCCCACCATTTTCTGGCAAATTTTTTGCAACATTCACGAGTTGAAAGTTTTATACATTTGTCTACCGGAGTGGGGTGATTACAAATAGGTGCTTCGGATACCTGATACCAAAGTGGGGACTCAAATAGATTTTGCTACCTTCTGGAACCTCAAGGTGCTCTTCCTTGAACCCTCTAGAATTACTCATATACCACAATACTATTAATTATTATATTTCTGTATTTCTATTTGACCACGAGTGTGAAGCACCTGATAAAAACTATTTGACGATTAAAAATATTATCATTCGTTAGGTTTCGTTATGATAATAATGCCATCAGAGCACTGATAAGGTCTTACATCGCTGATGACCTCAGAATAATGTATGACTTAGATAAATTTGAAGTTAATCTAATATACCGCACGTAGAGATTGTCTGAGGTAATGCGCGTAATATTTCGTTTTGGTTGCGCAGAGAGAGCGAGAGAGTCGGAGAGTGGTGGCGAATTGTGATGCGTATTTTTAGGTGCGTGTTAATACATGGAATTCTAAAGGCATCCTCTCTTGTCTTTTTCTATTCCGAAATTTCCTAAGTATAGTAGACCAAGGAGGGTATTGCTCTCTTTTATGTAATCTATAATATAATATAACATTACCGCGAAATATATGTAATGAATAATGCCACTGTCATAATCGGTCTACTGATTAAAACAAAATCGAAACGCCATTCTTAAAGAACTGAACTGAGCTGATTAAAACGGATTTTCATCAGTCATAGGTTTCGGTGACAGTTTGATAGATTTTAATAACTAAAGTGACTAAAGTGATTTTTTATTCCAAACGACAGACTGACTGACTGACTCGATAAGTGGATGGATTGTGGATGACGTTTCTCTTTTTCCCTTTATACAGTAATTCTTTAGATTTATAATATTAATATATGTGTTTATAATCATAATGCTTATTAATTTTGTTGATATTAAAAATAAAAAGAAAAATATGGTGACCAAGCGCTATATATATATATATATATATATATATATATATATATATATATATATATATATATATATATATATATATATATATATATATATATATATATATATATATATATATATATATATATATATATATATATACGAACAAAAATATATATTTACAATATCATATTATACATTTTCGATATTTTTGGTTTTACTCTAATATATTCGTATTGCGTAGTTTAAAAGATAAACGCGTCAATCGATGGGAAACAACTTTGTTTGGTACTATACGAATATGGGAAAGACGGAAAAAGAGACCGGAGAGAGAGAGGAGGGAGAGAGTTAAATGTTATTTTTTTTTAGTTCACGCTGTGTAGGCATACGGAACCTAGTGAACCTACCTAGGAACCTAGCGGGGGAACACTCTATTCCCCGCTGGAACGAGACTACGATTTTTTAAACTTTCGCCTATATTTTTGTTTGTACACGTACATACAACTTAGTATCTATCGGACAAGTTTGAATGAAACCTTTTTTGCTTTGATTTTGAAATATATATATATATATATATATATATATATATATATATATATATATATATATATATATATATATATGTATATATATATATATATATATTATATATATATATATATATATATATATATATATATATATATATATATATATATATATATATATATATATATATATATATATACTCTCTGCCTACCCAGCTATATGCGGGATACACCGTGAAGCTAAAAAAAAATATATCAATGCACATGATTAAGGTATTATTATTTATCTTTATTTTAAATTATAATAGCAGAAAAGAATTACTTACACAGTGCTAAAAATCATTTTAAGGCATCCATTTAGTAAATGTTCAACATCAATCAAACACGAAACACATTTTGACACAACACGCACAACGCTCTATGGAAATTTACACATATTTAGGTAATAACACACAAATATGAATGTGTTTTTGTGTATAAATTCGTGTAAAACACACGTTTGCACACGTGAAGTGTTCCGGACAAATGGCCAATTTACTTTAAGCTATCTATTATAGAGATAAGTCGTATCTTATCCTGTATATCAAATATATCTATTATGAATATGATTTAAATATTGAAACATAAATAAATATTTTAAATGACCAATCATTTAATAAACTCTTCAGAGGGCGGCGTTGAGTTACGCGACACAACACGTTAAACCTAGAAAATCGGGTAATAACAGTGCCCATGCTTTGCGGGATACAGCGTGAAGCTAAATATATATATATATATATATATATATATATATATATATATATATATATATATATATATATATATATATATATTATATATGAGAGTAACTCTTTGAAGGTTCACAATAGTAGTACTTCCTTGAGCAAAATATTCTTGTTTCCACTCTGATGTATGGATAAATTATAAAGATTATACAATTTTTTTTATATTCTTAACCAGAACAACAATGGCACGGACGCCAAAAGTCTGAGGGGAACAAAAAAAAAAGAGACTCGACATAATATATTACAGTCGTACAATAATGCGAAGTAATGTGAGTGTTCAAAGGAATTTATATATTAACATTTTTAAAGAAGTTACTGAGACATCGTGGTGACATGGCTGGAGCGATCGTAGGTTCGATTCCCAATCGGGGTGAATGATTTAATTTAATTTCCTCGCTCTCGTAATAAAACAAGGCGCGGCGTTGAGTTCCACCACACAACATGCAACATGCAGGCGGAAAGTGGAGAACGGAATATCTTCACACTAGGTTCCCTCTGTCCAGACTGCTAGATTCGGGATATAGCGTAATGATATTTATTTATTTAAAAAGTTAGTGCTAAGACACTATTGTTCATTTTCTTTCATTCTCCATCTCTATCTCAAGAGTACGAGTCAGGTGCGGGGATTGTTTAATGAAGTAGGTACTTAAGTTACTTTACTGTTAATAGAAAAAAGAAAAAACTTAATCCTGCACTTATTCGTATACCGTCGTTCCTTCGAGAAGAAACAAAAGCACAACGAAAGAAAGCAAGCATCTCCCACTTATTTCAAGTTATGGCAGAAAGTATTGGCACCTCGTGGTTAGTCACTTTGTTCTCTTGCTACCACCGAAACATCATTTTACGCTCTATCCCGCATATAGTAGAGTAGGCAGAGGGCGCTATAGCCCGCATATAACAGAGTAGTGTTAAGACATTCCGTTCCCCACTTGGTTAGAACATAATATAGGGAACCTAGTGTTAAGACATTGCGTTCCCCACTTGGTTAGAATATAATATAGGGAACCTCGTGTTAAGACATTGCGTTCCCCACTTGGTTAGAATATAATATAGGGAACCTCGTGTTAAGACATTGCGTTCCCCACTTTTCACCTTTTCAAGACATTGCGTGTGGAGAAGTGAAACTTAAATATATATATATATATATATATATATATATATATATATATATATATATATATATATATATATTATATATATATATATATATATATATATATATATATATATATATATATATATATATATATATATATATATATATATATATATATATATATATATATATATAAATATTATTTCGACCAACCATTATGATAAGATAATATCTTATGATGACGTAACGTATGACGTGTAACGTTTTCAGATGTATGTTTAGACATATGCAGACATTTGAGATATTTAGTGCAGTGCTTGTAGTGGCAGTAAGTAATTAAAACCTGACACGTGAAACATTAATGAACATTAGTTAACTATGTATATAAATATATATATATATATATATATATATATATATATATATATATATATATATATATATATATATATATATATATATATATATATATATATATATATATTTTATCGGCGTATATATATTTTCTTTTTTTTTGTTATTATTACCGCCTGTTGTGCTACTTTAAATAAAATATAATGTTAAATATTTCCATCATATATTAATCGGTGTACAATAAAGAGTACTTAGCTTTATACTTTAATTTAACCAGAAAATTGGTAATTTATAGGTAAATCATTACAAACTTATATCCGTAAGTGGAGTCATACAAAATGAGTGCATACGACCTCAAGTTTAAGTTTGTTAGCTTTTATAACATCCCAAACACCTAAGAACCTAAGACCTAAGAAAATCATGAAATTAGTATAAAACTCTTCGTGTGCGAGCCCGACTCGCGCTTAATAATAACAAAAAAAAAGAAAATATATATACGCCGATAATATATATATATATATATATATATATATATATATATAATATATATATATATATATATATATATATATATATATATATATATATAATATTATATATATATGTTTAGTCAACAATATCTTTCTATTTTCACGTGTCAGGTTTTAATTACTTACTGCCACTACAAGCACTGCACTAAATATCTCAAATGTCTGCATATGTCTAAACATACATCTGAAAACGTTACACGTCATACGTTACGTCATCATCAGATATTATCTTATCATAATGGTTGGTCGAAATAATATTACTATATATATATATATATATATATATATATATATATATATATATATATATATATATATATATATATATATATATATATTTAAGTTCCACTTCTCCACACGCAATGTCTTGAAAAGGTGAAAAGTGGGGAACGCAATGTCTTAACACGAGGTTCCCTATATTATATTCTAACCAAGTGGGGAACGCAATGTCTTAACACGAGGTTCCCTATATTATATTCTAACCAAGTGGGGAACGCAATGTCTTAACACGAGGTTCCCTATATTATGTTCTAACCAAGTGGGGAACGGAATGTCTTAACACTACTCTGTTATATGCGGGCTATAGCGCCCTCTGCCTACTCTACTATATGCGGGATAGAGCGTAAAATGATGTTTCGGTGGTAGCAAGAGAACAAAGTGACTAACCACGAGGTGCCAATACTTTCTGCCATAACTTGAAATAAGTGGGAGATGCTTGCTTTCTTTCGTTGTGCTTTTGTTTCTTCTCGAAGGAACGACGGTATACGAATAAGTGCAGGATTAAGTTTTTTCTTTTTTCTATTAATCGCTCCAGCCATGTCACCACGACGTCTCAGTAACTTCTTTAAAAATGTTAATATATAAATTCCTTTGAACACTCACATTACTTCACATTATTGTACGACTGTAATATATTATGTCGGGTCTCATTTTTTTTTTGTTCCCCGCAGACTTTTGGCGTCCGTGCCATTGTTGTTCTGGTTATTGAGTCGAGTTCAAATCCAGTCATAATTTTTTTTTTAAATTATTTTTAAAGTGTTAATCCACACTAAGGTTTCATACCTAAGGTATAGTTAAAGAGAACAGCCTACGGAGGGCTAACAACATAATAACTTGTTAGAAGCATAATATATGAATTTCGTCTAAGCTTAGAGCGTATGGCTTAGGGTTTTGAGGACTTAGACGGTTTTCAAGACACGTGCGTTCAATACCTGTTATATTAAAAATTTTATATGTTCCGTTTAAGTAAGCCATTTTATGTTTTTTTTAATCCTAGATTCTTATTTTAGTACTGTTACCAAAGCAGCTTCTACCAATGAAGTACCAAGTTCAGTATAGAGCACCCTCACCCCCGTCCCCTGGGGTAACGAGGACTCCGGAGGAGATAGAAGCGGAACTGAGGAAAGTGGAGGCTCAGTATGAAAAACTGGCTTTGGTTTGTATAGAGTAAGTTTCTCAACTCAAAATTGATTTTTTTAGGAGCTTTTTACGAGACATGACGGACAAGACGAAGTTATTGTTGACAAGTTGGTAACATTAAATATTATGACAAGTTGGTAACTTTCTACTCATTTTAGTGGCATCGATATTACCTCCATACCATGACACTTATTTGCATAGACACGCCTGAGAGAACGTTTTCCTTAGCGAAAGAAGTCATAAAAATAGACAGAAGACATCTTCAAGATTCTTCGGAAAAATATATGACTACCCGAGTGCATCAGAGGAAGGGTAATGTTATTCGAGTGAATGTATGTGTGTATGTTCATCTCTATGGACAAAATAAAACCTACAACCCAAAAGACTGGACAATTTTTTGATATATACAAATGAAACAATGTGGGCTTTGTTTTATCTGATCACTGCAACTAGATATTGGCGGAAAATTCGTTAAAATACGATTTCAATAATAAAATAAAAACCTGCCAGCTTTCGAGGTGAGAATGCGGGGGAAAAAAGTTCTTTTGGCCCAGAAAGATGTACCAAAACTACGTGTGTCATCACACCTTGAGTTGTATTCTTTAACTTATTTACCCTATTTTTAGCTTCACGCTGTATACCACATATAGTAAGGTAGACAGGGGGAACCTAGTGTTAAGACACTCCGTTCCTACGTGCTAAGTGGCAGAACTCAACGCCACGCTTTGCCTAATTACCAAAGCGAATAAATGAAATACTTCGTTTCTCAGAGTGGTTGGAACTACAACCGTCACGTTTAGAGTCAGTTGCTGTACCAGATGGCATCAGATTTTCCGAATCAGGACTTTTTTGTTCATAATATATTCATTTTCTAATTGGAGTTTTATTTAATATATGTATAATATTAAAGTCTCCCCCAAGACGTAATGTGGACGGAGCCTCCAGTCATATGTCAGTGGCAGGAATCGAGGAAGCTCTGGACCAGCAACTACGTGAACGACTACAAGTTCAATGAAGATAAGTTGACTATTCAATTCCGGACTGGTGTGCTATGTGAGTATATTTGTATCCTATATAATATTTTGTTTTGAGAACGTGTCACTGACTCGACCAGCTCAGCGTCTGATTGTTAGCGCGATAGTTGTATGTTCGGTTCCCGTGAGAGGAGAATTAACTTATTTTGAGTTAGCTTACCACACGATATTGCTTAAAAAAATGTCACATAGTACGAGCCTCAGAGAACCAAAGACAGCATCCTGCCCTGACCGAATTTTGATATTTACATGTAATTTGACAACGAAGTACTTTCAATAGCTTGCCTTTTATTTCAACATATGTTTGAATTTATAAATGTATTGATATCATATTTTTAAGGGCCAATTGGTATAGCAGCACTGCGTTATGGTAATCTGCCATACCAAGGTTGGGATGTAAAGCCAGATCCAAACAGGTAATAAGATATAATTTATAATTTTTTTTATAAATATTGTATTACCTAATTTGTCCTATATAGAACAGGGTAAAGGGTAACAGGGCAGAGAGATCCTGATATCGAGACGCTCCGTTCTCTATAATTCAAGAGCGTATCGATTGGCAGTTATCAACTTCGCACTTGTCAGAGTGGGCTAATGGAAGACACGTTAGCCGCACATACTAAAAACGCTGTGTATCATGTTTCTGATGAAGATGTTTGGATTTGCTTAGATTAATTATGGATGATTCTGGACAAGGCATTGAGCTCTGCCATTCAATATATGGTGTCTTCAAGTCCAGCGGACAGCTAAGAACTGAGTGATTGAACACTAGATTATTTTTGCCTACCCTGCTATTCCGTGTTTATATGCGTGAAACTATAAAATCCCTATACTTCTCCGGTAGCCAGGCGCGAATATAATAAAGTAAACTTAACCTAATCGACCAATAGTAACTACTACACGCGGAATAATTGAAAATAACGGAAGGATTTTTTCTTAAGGAAAACTTATAAAAATTTGACAAAGCAGCCGAATTTGAAACCACGCCTCATGGAAACCATGTCCATGAGCTCTGACCGCTGAGCCCACTGGAATAATTTAATTTAAAATATTCCCGCTCTTGCCTCTGTGTTAAAATTTAATCTTTCACAGTAAAGGAGTGCTGGTGTCAGTGACAGGGGTGTGCGTGAGCGTCACCTGGCTTTGTATCGGCAACGTCGTCAAACTGAAATGGATAGCCAACGCGACTACTCCAGCGCTGAGGGAACACTTCGATAAGCCCTATAGTGTTAAGAGGATGATACAAGTAAGGTTTTACTTGGCTTACTTGCTGCTATGACAATTTGATGCAACTGTCATTTAAAAAAAAAGACTAAGAAGTAAAAAAACAATAATATTTTTTTATTTTTTAAATTTAAGACACTAAAAATGTTGAACTAGTTTTTTTTTTTTTTTTTTTTTATTTTATTTATTATAAATAATATAACAGCATATACTTAACTTACTTTGAGTAATATATTTCATTTGTTCAATTTCTTTTGCTATTTAATTATTTCTAGGCCAGCTTTTGATTCATGATAACGGAGAACTGAGTGTTTGTCACTAGGCTCTCTCTACCTGCTATAAAGACCCCCCCTCCCCGGAGGGCATGTATGAAGAGGTTTATGACTGTGGACGAGACAAAGGAGGCTTGTAGGTACTGCAGCGTTTGGCTCTCCGTTCTCTCTGACTACTCCGCTAGGGATAAAGCGTGAAGCTATGTATGTATGTAAGAAACATTTAATTAGATAATGCGGGAAGCAGCCTGCGATTTCTTCCCGGACTTCGACGCCCACAACCACATAGAAGGGACGTGCCCCAAAGAGTGGGTTTTGGAGAGACACCACTACAACGCCATGGCGTTTTTGTCTAGAGCTTATCAGTTTCAATGGAGCAGGTGATCATTTTTTTTTATATTTTCTATGTAGTGACAATATACATAATATTTCGTACAATCACAAAAAAATATAGCTTAAAATTTTAAAGTAATTGATAACAGTCTTATGCATTTATTATGTCGTCACACAAATCATACAGCACATATATTGAAGAAAGTAATAAAAAAATTGTGTAATTCTACATAGTGTGTTAAATTTATGAAAACACAAGTGATATTTCTTGCGTGAACACCTGCCCTTGCTTCACAAACGCCTCTTCCAGTGAAAATCCCATAAAAATAAGTTCAGCTGTTCCGGAGATTACCCCGGATAAAGAGACATACAGAAAGATAAACATTTTTAATTCATTATTATTATTTAAGCTATATGCACTTGAAAAAAACACAATTATTAATAAACTCACATACAGGTATTTCGATTTTATTTTTATGTAGGTAAATATTTAGGTAAGTCTTATCCACATTAGATTTAATTACAATTAAATATTAGCTTCACACTGTATCCCGCACATAGCAGGCTAGCCAGAGGGAACCTAGTGTTTAGACACTCCGTTCTCCGCATTATATATTATTGTTATTACATTCACTATTCAACATTTTAGACTATCAAACCAACAGCCGATTACGAAATGTCAAAAATTCTTCCCTCTATATTCCCAGGTGGAACGTATCAGCTGGCAGTAGAAACATTGTAATGCAATTGCGAGAAGCGGTCGATAAGAAGAGAGAAGTAAATTTGAATTTTATACTAGTTTTACGATTAATTCTACATATAGCTGGGTGTAGAGAGCTCAGTGCTGAGACACTCCGTTCTCCGTTTGCCATTTTTCCCTGGATTTCTGGAGAGAGTGGCGGAACTCAACGCCACACATGTCAACTAGAGTGTAGACGCGCTGTACCATGAGCTTAAATTTATTATAGCAATGTTATATTTAAAATTTTTTAATTATTTCCATTTTCGCTTCGCTCTGGCAACAAGTCACAGCGCGGCGTTGAGTTCCGCCACTCAACAGGCAATGCCTCGAACGGCGGGAAGCGGGGAACGGAGTGTCTTAACACTACGTTCTTTCTGCCTACGGTTCCCTCTCCCTATCCTGCTTTGTGACAGACAAACAGACAAACTTAGTCCACTGTGCTTACAAGCATTGTCTCGGGAAGTTAAAATGTGTGATATCTTTTAGTATTTCCATTTGAAAATGCGGATGAAGCCGCAGCTGAAAGCTAGTTTTATATTAAAATTGTAATATTGTTTTAAAAAAAAATACTGCGTTCCCCACATTCCACGCCCAATTTTTCTAGAGTGGCGAAACTCAACGCCTCACTTTGTCTTGTTACCAGAGTTGTGACTCGAACCCACGACCGTCGCGTTGCAGCCATACGCTATGCTCTGCGCTACGACGTCAGCAATAAAGTGGCGAAAGTGAATATGATAGTGATTTATCACTAAGAATGATGACAAAATACGTTCACTACATATATATATTATTTTGTATTTCAGGCAAAATTTCAACTTTTAGTAGCGACGCCACAGAGGGCCACTATACTGAAGTGCGTTGAACTGTCTCAAGAATTCGTCGTAGAACCTATAGTTGGTTTACAGGTGGATATTAACGTTTATATGTTTTATAAAACGCGTCGGTTGCGGGTTCGATTCCCATTAGGGGAGAATTGTATACAGTTGTACTATATAGCAATGCTCTTTTGGGCAGCTATGAAGTCCTGCTACCTGCTACAGGTTTTCCCTGGTTTATATATATATATATAATATATATATATATATATATATATATATATATATATATATATATATATATATATATATATATATATATATATATATATATATATATATATATATATATATATATATATTTATTGTATGATTGGTTCCAGTTTTACCCAGACCTGTTCACATTGAACATGTCCTATGGCTCAGTGGACGCGAGGCGTACCACGTTCAACATGAAGTACGGGCTCGTTGAAACTGTGTTCGATTTGCTTCAAGAGTTAAAATTGTGTAGTTATTCTTGAAAATAAAGAGTGTTGAATCAAATATTGTGTTTTTTTCTTCTATTTATTTGAGTAAAATATACGTTGCCTTAGTGATGTGTTTTTTAACTAGTTTTACACAAAAGTGTATATAATCTATACTGTAATAAAACTTTAAAAAAAAATTCAGAAATTATCTATGAAGTCCTGGTACCTGCCAGTTTTTGTAAACAATTGTACTCTACAGTGAAGACCTTTTGGTCAGCTATGAGCTCCTGGTATCTGCTACTTGATTTTCTTTGGGGACGAGTATAACTGTGAACGCGACGGTTACGGGTTCGATTTCCACTGTCTTCCCTGATATATAGAAAATGTGTGAAGCTCTCTTTTTAACATGACCGCCCCCTGTCATACCAACATCTAACATATGGAAAGGTTTTCTCAATGAAAAACGATCATAGTCCGTAGAAAAGTCCGTCGAACGACTATTTCGCCTGGCATTGGACAGAGAAAAGCTTAAGAAGCTAGCGGATCTATAGAGACCTTCAGGATTGAAGAGGCACACAAAGAAGAAGGAAAGTCCACGTCCACGAAGTAGCGGGCATCTAGTAGTTACATAACCAATAATATGGTTTTTAGTTACAGTATTGTACTGTATTTTTTTTGTATTTAGCCCGCATATAGCAGGGGAACTACTAACTTGGTATCAAGAGTCTTGATACTAAATAAAAATATATTTTTGAGCTTTTACCATTCGAGTATTGAATTAGCCAAACTTATATAATCATTTTATTTATCAAGTCAATAAATGGGCTCTTATAGAAACATTTAGATTAGTTTGACTGGACCGTCAATATTTTGGCGTAGTTATAAAATGTTGGTATTGACTGTATATAGGAAAAACGTAGTGTCTAAACTCTATATTCTATTTTATAAGAAAAAAGTTACTATAAAGTCCAAAAAATGTATAGAAAAGTAAAACAAAAACCATATTGTATTTAAACCATTTATTTACCACAATATCACGTTTCTATACAATTAATATTATAACAGCTACATACTTATATTAATAGACCTGATGTAATAGAAATCTCACTTTAAAAAAACTTTAAAATACGTTTTTTTTTATTGGATTTTCCAATTGTCAAACAAAGCTTTGTATAAAGACACTTCCTAGCAGAAATGTATATATTTACAACAATATTAGTGTTTGAACGTATAGAAAATTTGAACGTGTCGGGATTTGAAGCCGACTCTCATATGAACCGTGCAAGTTTTAGAGAGGTTCAAGTTCGACTCCCGCTACGTTTAAATTCTTGTTTTAAAAAAAATCCTTAGTTGAGAGTACCTTAAAAACCAATATTTTTGTTTTATTAATTAAAAAATTACATGTACATTTGTTTTTTTTTTTAATAACACTATTTTTACGTAATCATATGGACAGTTAAATTGAAAAAACATACTCTCCCTTTCATATGAACCGTATGTTACTAACAAGTGACGTCATTCGACACTACCTGATAAAATGCGAATTTCACAAAATTTTATGCTTATTGGCTTAAAATATTTCAAAAATAATTAATATTGTGGATCTAAAATATATAAAATAGGCATTTGTACTAATTTCAATAAAAAAATTATTTTCATATCTATTTTGAAGTTCTAAATTATACTAAAATAACCCAAAAAATAGTTTCCCGTATTATTCTTATTGTTATTTAGTATAATGTAATTTATTTCAAAATTGAAGGAGTTTCTCACAAAACACAATATTTCTAGACGGAGAGAAGAGTGTTGATACTATACTCAATGTTATGGCCATATAAAACACGTTGCGTGTTGAAAGGCGTAACTCAACACCGCATTTTATATATATATATATATATATATTATATATATATATATATATATATATATATATATATATATATATATATATATATATATATATATATATATATATATATACATATATATATACATATATATATATATATACATATATATATACATATATATATACATATATATATATATACATATATATATACATATATATATACATATATATATACATATATATATATACATATATATACATATATATATATACATATATATACATATATATACATATATATACATATATATACATATATATACATATATATACATATATATACATATATATATATATATATATATATATATATATATATATATATATATATATATATATATATATATATATATATATATATATATATATATATATATATATATATATATATATATATATATATATATATATATTTTTTTTTATTATGAAAAAAAAAGTAAATTATATAATTAATTGGTTTTTCATTTCATTTGTTAATATGTTTTAAGCTGTCTTTTGTTACTTACAAAAAAAGTTTCAGTAAATTTTCATACATTTTTTTCTTGAAATTTACTTTTCACTTTTAAATGTATTTAAGTCACAGCCTAATACTAAATGGCGTGGAGGCGATTTGGTGTTTTTTGTACATAATATTAATATATTATATTTATATTTATATCTATATCATAATCTTATTTCTTATATATTATTTCTTCCATTTTTCCATGACTTTTTTATAAGTACATATAGAAAACATAAAAAATTTAACGCAGCAGAATTTTATGACATTTGTTTAAGTATTGTCCTATCCTTAGTACGGATTAACACTTTAAAAAATTACATAAAAAAAAATGAATTGCAAATAAAATAAATAATACTATTTAAACAAAATACTAAAAAAAAAATGAAATAACACATAAAAAATATGTATGTACTAATTTTAAGTACAGATAAGTTTTTTAAGATTTTTTAAAACATTATATATATGAATGAATGCAAAATAATCTTGTTTGGTCAATTTTTTTTTTATTTTGTAATTTATCAAATGGAACAGATATTACATATGACATAGATTAAAAACCTTAAAATATATTTTACATTTTCTTAATATAATATATTATCACAAAAAAAAAAACAATATTTTTTCTATCAATTATGTTTCAAAGGCCTAATTTGTTTCAATTTCGTGAGCTGTCCATCAAATTTTATATCCACGTCGCAATCACTCAACGGATGTGATATACATGATATGTTATCACATTTATTCTCCTTGGGACTCATTGGCGTTACGAACCCGCTATCACTGCCCTTGTCGTTTGTACCCAAATTCAAGGACATGGATTTTTTACTTTGAAATATGGCCAAATCGTCCAAATATGATTTCGGCGAAAGCTTTTTGGTTAGCGTTTCATCTAACTTCTTTAGATTCTCATCAAAATCGTGTTTTAATTGTTGTTCGAACAGCCTCTCTTGCTCTATTTGCTCGTGTGTACTGGAGAAGAAGTTGGATGGTTTTTTTCCTAGATATCTTATATTATCATTGGCTAAGTTCTCTATTCTGAGGCTATCTCTTCTAACTTCCTTCGGTTGTTCTTCTAGAACTTTCAGAGGAAAATGCTTATTGGCTATAAGACCAGAATGGACTGATTGGGATTTCTTCATCAGGAAGTGCTTTCTGTCTTCATTTCTATTATTCATTGCATTAAGAACTTCTTCCTTAGATGTTTTGGAAAACAGATTTGGGGTACTCAAGCCCTGTTTGAAATTCTTCTTTGTGTCTTCTTCATCATCATTGGAGGTCAATTTAGTTATTATTTTGGATCCAAATGATAGACGTTTATTGTAATTGGGTACAATTTTCTTGATTTCGTTTGGTAAATCTTTATAATGCGTGGAAATGTAACGGCTGAGTAAATTTAGATGTTGCTCCAAGATTTTGTTATGGGTTTCCAGACGTGATTGTGTTTTCTGATAGTTTTCTATAGCGTCCATAGCAGACTGTTGAGGGAAATGGTATATTGTAATATTATAATATTAATAGGTCATCTTACGCGTGGTGGAGTTAGTTAGAATTTGGATAAGTTAATTATTGACAAGCCTAAATGCTCTATCGTTAAATAATAAATTTATAAATAAGAAATAGGTTCACGCTTTAGAATGCTTTTGTCTTGCAAAAGTGGGGATCTAATTCACAATTGCATTTGCATTTAAAAATTGCATTTGCAATCATTTATCATCATATATCGTCCAGCGCCACAACGGCCTCTTAGTAAAAAAATATCACTGTACTAGTAATATTTTTTAAAGTAGTGTTGCTGCGAATCGTCCTATCAAAAATTATTACATATATATAAATGTATATATTTTGGAACATATAAAAACGCATATAAAATTTCGTCAAATATATAAAATTTCTACATAGCAAATAAATATATACAACTTACATCAAGTTCAGAACTCATTTTGCTGGTCTCCTCCAGGAGTATTTTATTTTGTTCTGTCAAACTCGCCAGTCTTGGCATTTCTTCTCTTAGAACGCTATATTCCACAGCGTATTCTGTTAATTGCTTGCTAATGTCCAATTTTGCGATCTGGTGGAGAAATAAGGAAATTGTCATAAATAATAGATGCCAGCGTGTTGTGGGACTGAGGTGGTTGTGGGTTTGAGACTCAACTTGGGGAATAGGCAAATTTTATTTCTTCACTAATAAATAAATAGCTCCATTATGTTACAGTGGGAAGAGGCTAGATACTCACTAACAGGGATAATGGGTAACAATTATATTATATATACAATTATGACGTAAACGGAGTGTCTTTACATTATTTTCTCAGCCAATTATATACGTAAGAGGGATGCATTGAATACATACATATATAGCTTCACGTGTTATCCCTTGGGGGGTATTCAGAGAGAACGGAGCACCAAACGCTACGGTCCCCACATACCTCTTTCGCCTCGTCCACTGTCATTAGCCTCTTCATATATGCCTCCAGGAGGTCCTCAAGCTTTTTACGTGACCTTCCAGTATCTTCACCATTGTGTTTTCGAAGGTCAACCGCGGTCTCCCCTTATCTTACCTCTTACCTCTCTATACAACAAAGTATAGAATATAAAAGTAAATATTACCATTTTCATAATTTTATTGCAGACGGTCTCATCGACGTCCGGTAACTTGTGTTTTAAATATTCGGCGGCTTCTTCGCAACTTTCACATAGCATTAAACCGTCTTTGTGTAGCGAGAGGAGGGCGAGTGAGACGGAGAATACCACGTCGAAGGACTCGAGGAACATCAGATCTGAAGATGTGAGAGGAATAATTTTAAATGGCCGTCGTGGCACAGCAGCTCACCGACTGAGGGTTCACGTGACGGTTGTGGATTCGATTTCCAATACGGTAGAAAAACGTAATTTTATTTCCCTCGCTTTGCTTGATATCTTAGCAGTAGGTTCTGTAGGTCTTCCGTCTATTCAGTAAAATGCAGAACAGTATGAAGCAGAAAAAAAAATCCTTATGGGAGGTAAAACTTAAAAAGAACTTGCACTCACCGAACACTCTAACCACAAAGCCCAAGGGGAACTGACTAGTAAATATGGTTAACATCCACGGCGCGGCGTACAACGCCGGCGATATGTCCAGAGATTCCAGTTTATTGTGTAACTCCGGCTCGTGGTCGCGTAATAGCCGAGAGAGTTGATAGAGCTGGAAGATATTAAATAATGATTATAAAAAATTTAAAAAACATCAAGCTTGAGAAGATTGTCTTAGTATGTTAATAAGAAACTACACGGTGGTTTCTCGATGGTCGTGGGTTCGGTATTCTTTTCACCATAAATTAATTCCATTCATCCATTTTAACATGCCAAGACGTGACTTTCATCATCATTTCCATCATCAGCAAGTCTGTTCTCTGCCAATCGTTAATAACTACTGCGCACATTACTTCCTATAGGTAGATGGTTTTCTATACTATATCCCTCTTCAAAACGCGTTTGCTTGAATATGCCACAAATGTGACCAGACCAATGTCACATAAACGCGGTGTTAGGTTACGCTTAACATCTCTAAATATAGACGTAAGAAAAAGAAAGTCTTAGTATTATTTCTTCTAATACTGTCTATTGAGAAAAAAGCTTGAATTTGAAAAATCTAGTATATACTGGCTTTTCGACATCTTAAAACTACCACTTACTAAAGGAATAACAGGGTAAAACCTCGTGTTTCATGTATATTATTCAGAAAGAATGTACATTTTTTATATAAAACATGAAGATAGATTTTAACTAAGATAACGGGTTCAAATATTACCTTCACGCTCTTTGCTTTATCTCAAAAATATGACAGAGAGACCCCTAGTATCAAGTTACTATCAACACTGCGCTCTCCATTTGAGACACTACGTGTGGCGGAATTTACCGTCGCTTTGTCTTACAAGAGCGGAGAAATAGTATAGATTAATTTCCCGACGGGTTTTGAAACCCACACCCATCATCAAATGCTGGCCTTTATATTTTACAGTAGAAAAAGGTAAAGTTATTCCACTTATTTATGTTTCACCTGTACTTGTAAAGCGCTCATGTCTGGCAAATATTGTTTTCTGATACCCCTTCTAAACATCAAGTGTCGTAATAACGCGAACGCTTCTGCTTCATCCATCTGAAAATAGGCACACTGGTACTGGAGGACCTGTTGACGCGTTACACACGCGTTGCCATAGCAACGTGTATGTCACTTTATACAAAAGTTATATATTGTTAAACATACGGTAGTGTGTGTAATGTTTTATTTATTGATTTAATGTACTTTATAAGCATTGTTATTGAAATATATTAGTGTTCTGCACTTCTCCTACACACACACACACACACACATAAAGTATAAGTGTGCCAAAATTCATAAGTGCCTCCGAACATGCAATTTTCGTAAGAAGGGGTCCAAGGTTTTTGCTTTGCGTTTTTTGCTATAAAAAAAGTTGTTAATGGGATCGAAATAGGTAAATAATTATACTTTTTTGAAATTGTGTTTTAAAGAAAGTCATTCAATTCCTTATTCAATTGGGGTCTCTACATGCACATTTGAATCATCAATTTACATTGAGGTGCCACCTCCTAGACCTAGTGCCAGTACTACAGGAAATTTACAATTTACTGGCAAACTTCCACCCATAATGACTTTCTTCAAAAATATGTTCTTAAAACATTTGAACCTAGCTGTACTAGCAATCTACTTTCAGTATACATACACTCCATGGGTACTTAAAGGTTCGTGAAGTATGTCATCAGTAGAAGTGTGCTTGTGTGTGTGTACCTACCAGTACTGATGCGTATGTGTGCGTGTGTACGAGTACTAAGTAGTAATATGACATATAATTGTAAATTACATATATATTTGTTACTCACATGTAGTAGTAAAACACCAGCTACGAAGCTCAATCCCTGACAGTATCCAACATCGGAGTCCAGTAAGGAATACGCTTTTAATATATTATATAAAGCCAACTGTCCAGGTCCTAGAGCTGATGCGAAGTAGGAATGTTTTGGGAAGGTTCGTCCTAGTAAAATAAAAAAAAGCTCTTTATATTATATTTATTATTAGTTATATATATATATATATATATATATATATATATATATATATATATATATATATATATATATATATATATATATATATTAATTATATATATATATATATATATATATATATATATATATATATATATATATATATATATATATATATATATATATATATAGAGTGGGACGAATATATACTTGTCTTATACACTGTACTACAGAGAGCAAAGCAGGCGAATTATCGACATGCGGCGGTACTCAACGCCGCGCGTCTTGCCCGAGCGGTGAAATTAAATTCGTTCCCCCGAGAATGAGAATGAGAATCGAACCCACTCTCATTGTGTTGCATTTAAACGCTAACCCACTATTTTATGACAATTGAATGTGTGATAAATACTTCAAAAAAACGAACATACCCAAATCAATTAAAATTGCGTGTTGATGTTTCGTCAAACCCGCTAGCAGAGTCCTATAAGGAGTGTTATAATGCGGGAATTGCTTCACATCTGGTGGAGGGATCCTGTGACACGCTTGTTCCGCTAGGAAGTACCACACCGCGCCGCGGGACATGCGGGGTACACCTGGAATCAAATGTGTATGTATAAATTAGTGGGCTCCATTTTGTATCTATAGCTTATATCTTATCTTTTGTAGCACATAGTGCTAGAGGTAGATAACTTAATGTCAAGGTACTCAGTTTTAATTTTAAATTTTTTCTTCATTAATTTTTCACTATTTCGAGTGTGAACAAACAAAACATGTGACGTTAATGTATTTAGTACATATACCATTTTTGTATAATTAATTAAATAATAATTATTATTTTCATTGATACGATATGCGATATGCAGTATAAGCTTCTTAACACAAAACTGAATATTTTCTGGTCTAGACCTAGATTCTTGCGGCTTACGGGGTAAAGCTGTATATAAAAGAAAAAAAATCCAATTGTACCCCTCACCCTGTCTCACGGCCTGCGTGAGCATGTGCGCGTCGACGCGCGCGCGCCGCACGCGCTCGCCCGCCAGCAGCCCCTCCCACATCGCGCAGGAGGGCTTGCCGCTCAACTCTGCGTACTCTAACTTTATACGTCTCACTGCTGACGATTCTTCTCTTTCTGTTGCATGGAATAAGGAAAAGAAGATAAGCTTGCCATGCATTGCATTTATGAACCCCAAGATGTATATAAATAATTTGTGGTAAAAATGTGTGGATGTTTTTTTTATTCTATTCTATTCTGAAGCTATTCAGATTAATTGCATTTGATTATAAAATTATAACTTTCATATTAATTATACGGCCCTTTTCAGCAAAACATTCGACGATTCACAAGAACTTACAAACGTCTATTTAAAAAAGCAATACTTAAATATAAGTTGCTAATTTAAAACAAGTAAACTATATTCTTTCTTTTTATTAGCTTCACGCTGAGTCCTAAATGATTACTAAGATCTAGAAAAAAAAATTGGCAATATTAGGTTTTATTAGGTTTTATTCACGCTGCGATCAAATTCTCACAGATTCTCAACATTTTCTATAAAATGTTCTTAATTTATTTCAGGAAGCACCAGTATGAGAACAAAACTTTAAACAAAAAATTTCAACTGCATGCCAATTGCTCTTGCTCTTTAAATACTAAAAGAAAGAGACAAAAACACATTTACCTCTCAATCTCGCGTTCTCCTTTTCCATTCGTACTAATAATATAGTTTGGTCAATCGCCATTTTCCATAGCTGCTTCAGCTGTTCCTTGGAACGTTTACCTTTGGGTTCTAAAGGATGGCCTAGAAGGTCTTTTTGGGTGATTTCACCTGAAAAAGATTTTTTTTTGAATACGAGACATTCTTTTCATTTATTAGGGATAGGAAGAGCCTAGTGTCAAAACACGCCGTTATCTGTTTTTCGATTGAATTTGAGTCTTGAGTCTGAGCAAAACGTAACGCTGCACTTTATCTTACCAGAGCTGGTAAATAAAAATATATACAATAAAACTTATAAGGTACAGCTTTCCCTATATTTAACGGCAGATTTTCGCGCACGGTAAATGCAGCTTTTTCTCGCATTAATCCCGTTGCCGCGAGAATTTCAGGAAAAAAAGCTTATACCTTGCTCCATAAAGTTCTCTATCATCTAGTAAAAGTTCCATTAAAATCGGTTCAGCCGTTCCGTAGATTAGACTGGACCAACGAAAAGACAAACAGACACATTAATATTATATATTATGATGTCCATATTACCTTCATCTTTGCCAGGCTGTATTACTTTCTCGTATATCGCTTGACGCCAGGTAGCATCAGATTCATTGCCACTTTCCGTATGCGTTGCTCTTGAATCGCTTACTTTTAAGAAACTGGAAAAAGGAAATATATATATATATATATATATATATATATATATATATATATATATATATATATATATATATATATATATATATATATATATATATATATATATATATATATATATATATATATATATATATATATATATATATATATATTAGATAGGTAATGTACTTTTTTAAAGCTATTTATAAAAAAATATCCAAATGGAAGTAGCCAATAGCTAATGCATGCTAGGATGCACTCAAGCTCGTGCGTTTTTACAACATTGTTAATTATTAATACATCTATAGTTATCTATAGATATAGAGCTATTTATAGATAACTATAGCTGTTATTAATAATGTTTTTATAAACACATAGCCTTCCTCTATAAATAGGTATCTAAAAAAACTTTTTTTTTATAAATTGAACGAATAGTTCTTAAGATTAGTGCATAAAAGCAAACGAACTCATTAGCCATATAAAAAAGTAAAGGAAGAAAAAAGAAAAAAAAATAGTACATTTTGTATATCTTAGTTTGAATTTGTGACTAAAATACTTAATTGAATTATTACATATTACACTATTTTGCTTTAATATTTCAATTCAATTTAAAAAAACTGAATATTTTTTTTACAATTTACATTTAGAGCTGAGATTTAATGAATTAGCCTTCAAAGTAGGGAGTAGGATAATTTATATACAATTATTTGCCAAAGTGGGAATAAAATCTACATCTATAGCCAACAGACACTTCCATTTGACATATGACGCGTTCAACGGGCACAATGTTCTTTTTTTGCACAAATTTAAAAACTGACGTGATGTAATATAGCCTATAGCCTATAGTCTTCCTTATCAAGGACTAAAATATAAAAACAATATCTGAAGTAAATTATCTATGCTCATGGTGTTGCAATAATATATCAGCAAAGGTCTAGTGTTAAGACACTCCGTGTGATATAAGAGAAGAGAATAGAAGAGAAGTACACGTTCCAGATGGAAATCGTCCTAGGAGCTCATGGGGATCTAACAGATATAAAACCAAGGTTTTCCCAGTCAGGCACTGCCCCACTAGGCCTCTATATTAAAAAAGTAATTTAATAATAAAACTATATATAAAAGTCTATTACATATCCATCATAGGAGAATTGGCAGATTCTTCTTTCACTTCCTCAGTTGGCTCTTCTATTGGTGTGCCAATATGTTTTGGTGAAGAAGGAGCTTCTGTGAATGGAGACGAACATATTTCTTTTAATTTACTAAGATTTTATCTTTAAAATATGATTTTTATAAGTGAAAATGCTTTTTTGAAGAAATAATCTTCAAAGTTTAAAAAAAAAATTGGTAATTAAGTATTTACAATACCATTTGTTTTATTTAATATAGCCCTTTAAATTAATAAAATTATAACTTTTATTGTAATAAACATATTATTTAAAACGTTGCTTGTATCAGAAAGGAAATAATACACGATATAAGATTAAGCGTTAAGAGGAGGACCTCGGTTGACCTTAGAGGACACAGTGTCGATAGATACTGGAGGAAGGTCACGTAAACCCAACATGAAGAGGGCATACATGAAGAGGTCGATGACAGTGGACGAGGCGAAAGAGGTATGAAAACTAAATAATAATATCCAACCTGTATAAGTAGGTACAGATCTACTCCGCTGTGCGTCTGGTGTGGACGGCGATAAGAGATCCGAGTTGTTATCTGATAAGGCCTCACTTAAAGCTGGTATGGGTGTTGTTTCCTGAAAAATTATATATATTTTTTTATTAGTAGTTTTTTTTTCTCTGATATTTTAAAACCATATACTAGGAAGCTCAATTTTTAAGTATTTGACTGTAATCGCGATAGTTGTGGGTTCGATTTCCACTCGAAATAATTTTTATATCCCATTTCCCGATTGAGTTCCACCACTCCCGCCACGACACCTCAACTTCCCCAGAAGCGAAAATATTTAATAGTCATAACAACATATAGTATATCATATAAGAGGTAACTTAAAGTTTATCATTGCAAGAGGCGAAGCGAACGAGGACTGGCGAGCGAAGCGTATGTGACATACCTAATACCTATGATTCCATACCTTTTTAATATGAAGTGTAACATCATCCTTGCTGTGTCTCCTTTTCAACAAATGATCGAAACCGCTCGACAATGAACGCTTCGCTTTCATAAATATTGTACTCCCTCCCAAATATTGATTTAGGAATTCCGATCTGAAATATTATAAGTTATTAGTAGAGAAGCCAGAGAGAATCTAGTGTTAAGACACTCCGTTTACAACTCGTTGTATATCTTATTGTTGTAGAACCAACATTCTATAGAACAAATTACATTTGATCTCTCCGCTCCGGTAGAACAGAGATAAAGAGAGTTCTGCCACTCAACAGGCAATAACAAGAATTGCAGTCTGGAGGAGAGTATGGAGTGTTTATATATAATAGGTTCTCTCTACCTGCCCTGCTATATGCCGGATAAAGCTTAAAGCTGATGAAGACTACACTATGATCATGGATTATTTATATATATATATATTTCTAGACCCAAATAAGAAAAAGAATAGCATTTACAGCATATATATTCATATATATATATATATATATATATATATATATATATATATATATATATATATATATATATATATATATATATATATATATATATAATATATATATATATATATATATATATAACTCTGCACAATATAGCAAAAAGCTCGGCGTTAAGTTATGCCACTCAACAGCAACTATGTTTGTGAACAGAGTGATTAAACTCTATTTTCTTTTAACACTCGCCTGTTTTCCGCCGTGTCGTGTACATGCCTTTGTTGTTTCGCTTCACAATGTGCTCTTAGGAGCATCATTAGAAATGCATTATGCTCGCTAACCTGTAGAAAGATAAACAGTGTAAATAAAAAAAATCTATATTGCAAGATGGCAGAGAGCTAGTGTTAAAACTCTCCGTTTTCCATATAAAATTTTGATATTTACCTCATAAATATGATTAGTGCCTCCTTGATATTTGGTTATTATTAAGTCCTGCTCGTCCTCTGGTAGTGATTCTATACGGCGTAGAATGAACGCGTGGATTTTCTTCTCATTCATACCTAGAATATATATTTATTGGTTTAAATATAACTTCAAGAACTAAATAGTTATTAAAACAATATAACAAAAATGTTATAATATATAGAAAAATATTTTATAGCCAAATTTAAATATTTAGAAGCGTATAAAAAACTTATAGCTGCCGAGAATCGAACTCGCATCACACGGAAGCAGATGGTCAATATCCATCCATATCGTTTCAAAAAACAGTATACATACTGTATTTATTTTTTTATAGCTTCACGCGGTATCCCGCTTAAAGTGGGTTGGCCCGCTAAGTAGCTGAAAGAAGGAACTTGGCGGGAAAGAGAGTCTTAAACACGCAGATCTCCGCATTCCGTCTTTAAGACATTGTGCATAGAGTGGAGGAACTCAACGCCGCGCTTAGTCGACATTAGTTTAAAGCTCCCATACATTACCTTCAATATCATGGCACAGTCTATGGTACCACAGCATGGGACAATGTTCACAGGTCAAATTGGGAGATTTGTCCCGAGATTTCTTTAGTATATCCGCGTGTGCTACGAACGCTTGTTTTATAGCTGAAATTAAAAATAATATGTTAAATAAATACTTGTTATCACTTTCTTACTCAGTTTTGACAGAAACCACCATGCCGCGGTGGGTCAGTGTATGACTGTAAGCGTAAAAGTCTTGGGTTCAATTCCCGCTTCGGAGAGTTAATTATTTTCTTGGGGTTCCACCACACATCATGAAATGTCAGGAATTGGAGTGGAAATGGGATAAAGCGATATTATAAATTTAATAAAATAAGAAGTTACTTAAGTGAGATTCGAACCCACAGTCAACCTTATCCAGCTAGATTATGTATTATCATAATTGTTAAATATGTTGAACGTATTAAACCAAAAATTTAAGCTAAAAAATTTCAATAATATTATTAAAAAAAAACAAAAATTCAAACACCTACCAAATCTTAAACTAACTAAGTAAAACAAATTGTATGACTTTCATATAAAATTTCAATAACTTCATAAAATAAAGCCAATTTCAAACTTACCATTAACGACTTCGACGGCAATCGAATCACTCTCGCATTTGAACACGTAACACGCGTAGTCGGTACTCTCTCTGCATATAAATCCGAAATGTTCCTTATTGGCCTTGCCGAGAACGCAACTCGCTACATCCTTGAAGGCGCGATGTAAAAGGATTTGCTTACGGTCTGGACTTATTAGACGTAGTTCTGAACGACCGACCTGGTGACGTCATAAGCTTGTATATATTAAGAATGTATGAACGAAAAAACACTTGAATGAATGTGTTTTCTCTTATAAATTGTCTTAAAAGAACAAGTTACGAGATTTTTAATTTAAAAAATAAAAGTATAAAACTATTTGCTTTTAATTAGGACTTGTTAGCATAAATTCTGAATGTCCTAGTGACGTCATAGCGTTGTAAATATTACATATTTAGAGAAAAAAACAATCAGTTAATATTGATTCCTTAGAAATTTTAAATTGCAGAAGAAAGGTATTATAATTAAATTATTATTAAGGAGTTCCACAGTAAAGAAAATAAAAAGAATACGTATATATATTTTTATTACCTGAAATAGCATCGTCCTATTTTGTTCGCCAATCAAATGAGCTAAAGGCGTCTTCAAACTCAGAGTACCTATAGAAGCTGAACGATCTCTAAGAAATGGCTTATCTATATCTTTCTTATCACTTTCATGAGGTTTCCTTGTTATTTCGTTAAAATCTAGATTTTTTGGTTTTTCATTTTCAGATTTTTTAGTGAAATCTAGGCTTTTGGGTACTTCTTTAACATTATTTTTAACATCATTAAGAATATTTGGTAATGGATCAATATTTTTGTCTTCATCTATATCTGTTTTGAATGGATTTTTATTTTGAATGTCAACATCGTTCGTGTCTTCTATTCTATCTTTATTTTCTTCGTCTTCTGTTACTGTACCTAGATTGTTTTTAGGTATATTTATAACTAATACTGTTGGTTCTAACGGTAAGGGATTCTTGATTTCCGCTCTTTCCTTTGTGAACATCTCAAACTCTTTATCGATTTCGTTACTTTCCGGTTTTTGTAGATTCTCAGCACTTTTCCAAGCGTTATTTTTGTCTGGCTCCAAGGGAGTTGTACTTGGTATAAGTGTGACTTGTTTCTGTATATTTTTTTCTATTGATTTGTCTGGTGACGCTTTGTGATCGGAATCATTGCTGTCTTGGGAAATCTGAAGATGAAGAGTAAAGTATATTATTCATACAAAAATATGGTACTTAAATCACTATAATGATCAGTTCTAGCTTTACCATAAGGGCACACGATCGACGGCCCCAGACCACACCGGGGTTTAGATTACAAAGTAAGTTACTATGTATATTAGTAGTTAAGTTTGCTATGGATAGTATATGAAAAATTGTATATTCCTCCAGAACTAAAATAACTTATATTATTATTTTTATTGTATTTTGTAACAATTCGTAAATACAAAATTGGAAATATTGTTGGCAAAGGTGAATTTATCTCTAAGAGAGATTTCATCCAGTCAACCTTTGGGTATGAGAGACTTAAGTTTGACATATAATTATAATAGTTATATTAAGTAGAACAACTTAACATTGTTTTCAAATTAATTATATATATAAATATTAAAAGTAACAGCCGTACTCAGAGATGTCAATAATTTAAATGGCTTTAATTTACCTTAAATACCAATTAAATACTAAATAATATCTCTGAGAGTTGTAATTTTTTTTTTGTCTCTCTTTATTGTAGGTTATTCTGTAGCCTATCTAAGAGGACAGTGCCTCAACCAATTTTTGTAGTGTACCTAGTGTTTTGTTTTTTTTTTATTTCCAATGTAATGTCTATCATATTGTACTGCAGCACTTTTATGAAATAAATCATTAGTATTATTTAAAAAAAAAAGAAAAAGAGAGAAAAATAAATCTTATTTATACGAACCGTAGAAGACAGCAAGCTATGACGCCTTTGGTTTTTGATTTTGTCTGCTTCATGCTGAGTGAATTTCTTGAGAGCATCATCTATCAAAGATTCGGGAACCTTCCTTTGAGATATACGTACTTTGCCAATGTATAACACCTGTAACATGAACGAAGACATACATATATATATATATATATATATATATATATATATATATATATATATATATATATATATATATATATATATATATATATATATATATATATATATATATATATGTATATATATATATATATATATATATATATATATATATATATATATATATATATATATATATATATATATATATATATATATATATATATATATATATATATATATATATATATATATATATATATAGCTATTTACGTTAGTCAAAAACTATGGACTGACAGACGAAAGAAAAAGGCTTAAATTTGACATCACTCATTCAACCATGAGCGTAGGAAGGGGAGGGGGTGCTTAAGAAAATCTGTACATATAGATAGCTGTCAATATCCTGGACATACTGGCGACCAGGCCCTGGACGACCCTCCCCCCACTTCCTGGGAAACGTCTCTAGTTCCGCAATGCATTCGAAATATGATATCTCCAAAACGAGAGAAAGTAAGAGAAATAATGTAAGATAGACAAAAAAATTAAAAATACTTACTTCAAAGAAATGAGAATCCGATGGCGACAGGTCAGCACACAGCGATGTCAGAGCCGAGGCGTTGCTGACGCTACGCACTAGTCCAGCTTCATTTGTTCTGCAAATATAGAAATTTAGTATCGGTTCTCAATTTTTCGAGTATTTAGAAAACAAAGATATGGTATTTGATGGCGTAATTCAACGCCGAACGCGGAGAAACTATGCAACAAGGAAAAAGTTTAAAACATTAAAATCCCAAAATAATATTTTATTAGTTAGGTATTTATACTCGTAGTATACGTACTGTAGTACTACTATTTTAAGCACATAATAACACGGAGTTCAACGCCGTATTTTGCTTTAGTAGACCGCGAGAAAAACTCAATGATGGCACTTATATATAACTGTACGTATATATGTATATATGTACGTATATATATTTGTACATATTGTTCAGCCTCACGCAGAATACCGTAGGGAGCCCGGTGTTAAGATATTCCGTTCCCTGCTTTCAACTTTTCGAGACAAGATTTACAATATTTCGTGTTCCCCTCATGGGAATCGAACCCACAACCGTAACGTTTAAAAAAAAGCTTCAAAACTTTCTAAAGTTGTCCTGTTTAACTATCTTGACATACATCATTATGTATATATGATACATACATACATACATACATACATACATGGACATATTCTACCTAATAAAGTAGCGACGTTATTAATAATTGCCAATGATCATTATTCACATTTTCAATTAACATATAGCTTTGTTTATCGATACAGGCCACGTTTATTTACTATCATGAACTCGTGATGGCTATATGACAGACATACATACATACATATATACAAGAAAAACATACATACATACATACAAACACATATGTATACCTACTTGTTATTATATAAAAAGAATATAAAAATATTCACACATTTAGTAATTTCTTACACAAAAATCTAATTGATAACCTTCTTCTAACAGACAAAAAACTAATAGGATATGATTTTATTATATATAATACAAGCGACTCGTTTGCTCGATTCGCCTCGAGCTTCGCCCGTTTGATCGATGTTAGTATAGATTAATTTCTCCATACATAAAAAACGGCATATTAAAAAAAGTAAGTATAAGTTTATATTTTTTAATACTCATTAAAAAAAGACCAACATGGCGCAGTAGGCAGAGACTTTTTTTTTTGATTAGAGAAAATACGAAGCCAGTCTCTATTGACTAACACGCAATGACTCTATTATCAATAAAATTATACTTACAAATTAGAATTACAATTTCCAGGCAAAGTAATTCCAGGATTACTCCAGGGTAGATGTTCAGTGCCGTTCTGCTGCTGGAATCCAGCGTTTCTGGTGACATTCAGTGAACCAGTAGAACCCTTGGGGCTGGGTGCCCCGGGGGAGGGTTCCCGCATTTGAGTGAAAAGATCTGTCACCTGGAATAGAGGTAATATATAAGAATAAATAAGTAACTATAGCCAAAAATAATTTAAAAAAGAAAACAAAAACACGACAGTATAAAATAAGTTTGGAACTTCTTCTAACTTATAAACAAGGTAACAACCTTGAATATTCACTTCACATAGATTATAGTGGTTTTTTTCCTATGACATATTTATGCATTTACGGCGTTTTTCCTTCATTTGTACTATAAGATCTAATCTCTTGCCAAATTTCATGATTATAGGTCAACGGTAACTGGGTCCAAAGAGACTATAGACAGACAACAATGTGATCCAGCAAGGCTTCCGTTTTCTCCATAACATATATATATATATATATATATATATATATATATATATATATTATATATATATATATATATATATATATATATATATATATATATATATATATATATATATATATATATATATATATATATATATATATATATATATATATATATATATTATATATATATATATATATATATATATATATATATATATATATATATATATATACATATACATAACACATATACATAACAGACAGAATGATCACAAAGATTTCCGTTTTTACTTTTGAGGTACATATCCTCAAAATCTACAAATTTATTTCCAATTACAAAATTAAATTTACCGTCGGATATTTACAGTCGGACATAATCCATCTAAGAATATATATATATATATATATATATATATATATATATATATATATATATATATATATATATATATATATATATATATATATATATATATATATATATATATATATATATATATATATATATATATATATGTATATATATATATTGGAAATAATTTTAAGAAATTCGGTAATAAGCTTCTCATTATTAACACTTCTATATTTACTTATTGTAAAAGGTTATTGAACATGCTATTATTGTTTTCTAAACAATAGATATTTGTACTAAAAAAAAAATGTTGTAATTTGCTGTCATTTATCTGGTTTTGTACATAAATAATAGAAATTTAGAGGTTAACTCAATTAATATTAATTTTTTTTATTTTTTTTTATTTATTTATTTATTTATTCATAAGCCATGCGATTACAAAACTATTATTCATTTAAATACATGATTAATAATTAATTATTAATTAATAATTAATATTAAATGATTTTTATATTAAAGTTCCAGATACTAAGCTTAGTTAATGCTGTCTTCCAGATAAAGGCTGATAGTTTAAACAGATCTTTATCTGGTTGATATTTCTACCTAAGACCTGAAATCTGAGGACACCAAAATTTATTGTTTATCTGCCAGACAAGGAACATATTTTCTATCTGGGACTTTATCAGCAAGTGGTAAAATCGGGCCTAAATACCTTTTCTTTACTATCAGTTAATTAAGTATAAATTAAGTTCTTTAGTATATCTTAGTCTTAAGAGAATTAATATTATTACTTGAGATTAAAAACTAAATTTTAATTCGAGGCTTCCATGGCGTGTGACAACATCTGACATATATATACTTACATATATACATACATACATATACATATTTCCATAGCAAGGCAAAAGCAAAAAACAGATATTGCCTTTAAAGTTGAGAACGGTGTTTAACACTGTGTTTTTTCTACTATAAAAAAGGAAGTAAACACACGTCACATATTATATAACGCAAATGGAACTGAATCCTTGACACACCAACTGTAACCTCAGAATAAATTAAACGAATACAAATCGATGTGACGATGTGTACGGATATTTACGATATTGTCGGTCTGTCGGTAGCAATAGAAAAATATCGTTCAAGTGCGAGTAGTACTAGCACATCGTGGGTTCCGTACCTATTTCATGATTGTAGATATTCCGCTGACGAAAGATTTTCATTATTTTTTATTTTAACGGCAACGGATATACATTATTTGTGAAAATTTCAGCTCTCTAGCTATTACGGTTTATGAGACAGCCTGGTGACAGACAGGCGGCCCAACAGACAGCGGTTATAGAGTCCTGTTTTTACCTCTTAGGTACGAATTCTAAAAATCTTATATTTTTTATAGCTTCATCCTGTATCCCGCATATAGCAGGGTAGGCAGAGGGAACCTAGTGTTAAGACACTCCGTCCCAGCTCTCTGCCCAATTTTACCAGAGAGAGGAAAACGAACGACGGCCCCATGTGTATTGTTGTAAATATTTACATAAAAAAAAAAATTAAATAACCAGACAAAGCTGGACACATTTACTTGTATAGCACAAATATTTATAGCTATGTATATTACTATGATTGGATCCTAAAGTAGCTTCATTATATATAATTGAACCTTGGTACAACATTGAGGTCAATTGATGACGTAGTTTTCTAATGAGTTGTTTATGACATATATGTATATTATGTATATATGTATATATGTATATATATATATATATATATATATAGATATATATATATATAGATATATATATATATATATATATATATATATATATATATATATAATATATTATATATATATATATATATATATATATATATATATATATATTATATATATATATATATATATATATATATATATGTATATATTTGTGACGCAGTGTTAAATTGGTATTGAATATTAGTGGGAAATCACCCCCAAATTGAATAATTTATTGTATTATTTTTAGATTACTATATGTAAGGCATGATACCAGTCAAGTGCGAGTCTGACTCGCGCACAAAGGGTACCGCGCCATTATCTATAGAAATAGCAAAAAAAATTATGTCTGTTGTATAGTCTCCCCATAGGAATATTAATTTTATTCTCTTTTTAATATTTGTTCAACGGAAATCTATTAGTGAAAATTTCAAATGTCTAACGTTCACGGTCATGAGATACAACCTGTTCATGAGATACAGCCGGACAGACGGACAGCGGCGTTTTATTAATAGAGTCTCATTTTATTATATGTGTACGGAACCCTAAAAACGGGAATGACGTGATCGTGGTGCAATGAATTAATTTAATTTTCTCGCTGTAGTAAGACAAGGTGCGTGCGTCGAGTTCCGCCACTCAATATGCAATATCTCGAATTTGGACGGAAGGCGGAGAACGGACTGTCTTGGTACTCTCTCTCCTCTTCTAAATCTTTGAATCGATTAATAGACAAATCAAATCATTATACTCTGCCTATTACTAAAAAATATTAAAAAAATCTAACAATAAAAAAAAATATTAAAAAAATCTAACAATAAAAGTCAAGATGAAAGTGAAACTCAGATACACCAATTAGTGCATCGTAATGTCAAATCAGTGGGATCAAAATAATATATTACATTTATATGACAATACAGCGTTGAGTTCCGTCACTCACCACGCAATGTATGAAAAAATTAGGGAACGGAGTGTCTTAACACTAGGTCCCTTCGTCCCACCGCTTTCTGTGAGACTTTTTCTCACGTTCTCACATGAAGCTATTTATTAATTTAGATTTATATGTCAACGACTAAAAGCTACCATTTCCGGCGAGTAGGTGCCAACTATGCCACTGCGTCACAATAACGTAATTCAATGACGATATTCATTTCATAATAGGCACTACTTCAAATTTGGTAAGGTAGAGAAAGGAGCTTGAATAGCTGGAGCTAGCTCCTGCCTCACCAGACACCCCCCCCCCTTATGGGGTGGCCATAACGTTGTGGGGTGACGTTGGTGGGGCATGGTGAACCCATGGAATTTATAACTAGGTCAAGTCATTTTTCCTAATCATTACATCTTAGTTCTATATTTAATTATAATACGTTTCTATAGTATATGTGAAGCCACTTCTCAATGTCTAAACTGTAGAGTCGATTGATCTCGTTATACAACATTCGCTGTTTATGCTATGGATTTAAATATTTATACTTAAAATTATTTTCATTTATCGCCTCTTGTAAGATACAGTGCAGCGTTGAGTTGCTGCACTCGACACTCTATGTATATTATTATTAGTGTCAGCAATAAGTTCTATATGTGAGCCAAAAAAATTGGTATTTGTTACTATATATGACCACCACTAGATATAGGGAACCTAGTGTTAAGACACTCTGTACCTCACTTTCCTCCCAATTTTCGAGGTACTGCGCGCACCTTATCTTGTTATCAGAGCGAATAAAAATGCCACGACGGCCTCAATTAATGATTTTGAATTTAAGATGTTCTACAAGAAATATATTAACAAATTTAATCTCTGTGTCATATATATATATATATATATATATATATATATATATATATATATATATATATATATATATATATATATATATATATATATATATATATATTATTTAGAATTAAAAAGGCGTTGGTCTGATGGGCCGCGATGTAATGCTAGCATTGCTAAAGATAGGGTTAACGGAGTTTCGACGAAAGAACTAATGCTTCGCGTTGGTTCGCTCGTGGATCATATTCTAAGATGCCAATACCTTCGCACTTTGCTCTTTAATATACATTAAACAATAGTGTTAGTTTTAATTAAATTAAATTAAAAAAAAAATTAAATTAATTAAAAAATTAATAACTTTCGTTCTACATTCCGCCTTAACCCTACCCTGCCACTCTTCGTAACTCCCCACATTACAAACACAATATACAATCATCATAGATGTAATAAACTAATTTAAAACAGATTTCAGATAACCTTTATTAACCTTCCTTAACTAAAGGTAGGTATAAAAAAAGATATAGATAAGGTAACATATAAAAAAGACAGCTAGCCAAATCCTAATTAGCTTTCTGATATTATGTTTATATTTACTATATACGCTTCCTTCTTTTGTTTAAATGAATGATATTGGTTTCCGCTACTTAGCATTAAATTTCACTATATATATATATATATATATATATATATATATATATATATATATATATATATATATATATATATATATATATATATATATATATATATATATATATATATATATATATATATATATATATATATATATATATATATATATATATATATATATATATATATTGCAATACCATAGCGGTACTCTTGTATATGTGAGACGTGGTCAGTCAGGAAAAAAGTCACCAGCCATCTTGAAATATTTGTATATAAATGTTTGTAGATGAGCACGTACAAACAGATTATTTTTTAGTTTTTTATAGTATAATTTATTTATTTATTAGTAGCATAAATGGTTTATATACATGTATATATTACACAAAAACCATGACTTTGACTTTGTAATGAACAAAGCTTTTTGCTGTTTAAAACAATTAACTAATCATTTTTCGTACCTTTTCTTCAAAATTATTATGGTCATTGGAATTTTCACACACATTTTTTTTATACACATTAGGTACAAATATACTGCTATAAATACTTTTAAAATATGAGAGATAACAATATTTTAAAATTTTTCGGCACTATTTAGTTAGTGACTAAATTGTATCCGCATATACAAGGGTAGGCAGAGGGAATCTAGTGTCAAAGCGGATCTTAACGCCGCGCGATTGGTACTATTCTTATATAAATAAAGTAATATGCTGTTCAATATCAAGTTAAACTTACTATATTTCGTATATATGTATGTATATAAATAATTAAATCAAATTTAATTAATATAAAAATGTATAGTAGGACAAATATTGTTTTCCAAAGCTTATTATGAGCCTATTTCTAATTTTTTAAATAACAAATTTAAAAGAAGAGAAATAGCGCGGAACGAATGTCTTATGAAGTATATTAGATTTAAATAAAAAAGAATAACAACCGTCGTGGCGCGGAGGCACAGCGCCTGCATGTAAACGCGACGGTTTGTGGGTTCGATTCCCATGAGGGGAGAATGAATTATTTTCATTTTCTTCGCTCTGGCAACATGGTAAAAGCGCGGCGTTGAGTTACGCCACTCAACACGCAATGTCTCGACAGATGGAAAGCGGAGAACGGAGTGTCTTAGCACTAGGTTCCTTTCCTTGCTATGTGCGGGATACAGCCTGAAGATACAAAAAAAAAGAATAATAATTTATACGAAAGTGGTATTTTGAGAAAACCTGTAAGAATAAATTACAACAACGATAACTCCGCTGTCCACTTTCCGCCTAGAAATATTATTAACCAAATTTTATCCGCGATTTTTCAATTTATACTTAAATATAAATAAATATATATCTTTTAATATGTTTTATAGTGTGATTCACATACTAAACTAAAAAAATTTTTTAAAAATATTGAAAATTTTAACATTGCGGGATTCCAACCTGCGTCTCTTGGATCCAAGCACTCTAGCCAACTAAGCCATACGTCTTTTATCGAGCTACATACGTCCAAGTAAGGAAGTCTTATACATGTGTAACATTTATTGTTGTTACCATCTCTTTATTCTTTTTTTCCATCTATTTTCTTTGTTTAAACGAAATTTCAATTCCCGTTAAATCAAATTTTTTATACGTTTCTAAAGAGAAGCCTTCAAAGCCAAAAGCGCGTTGATCAATATCTAACTAAAAACATGTACTATACATTCTAGAATAATATTCGCCATTACAGAACTACGTATGAACAAGATGGCGGCACTCCCTGGCGAAGATCTACGGTTATTGTGCCTAACGACCACAGTCATTGCTCTAATTGCATGCTGTATTATTGGAAACAATTGTTGATTTATTTCGTGCCAAAAACAAAAAAAAAAAAGTATACCATGTTTTAGACATACAAACAAAAATTGGAGAGAAATAGAGATATTTTATATCCCCATTGTAAATTATGGTAGTGGGGATTCCCTTGGATTTTTTCTACTTACATTTCTTTACTGCGCCATGACAAAGTACTAGAAATCGTACGTGAAATGGTTAGTCTTTCAATAACAAGAGCACAAAGAAACTTAAGAACTAACAAACGAATAATAGACTTTGTGAATAAGGCTTGTCTAAAAGATCCATACAAAAGTCTCTCTCTATTTTAGTATCCCCTCCTAACTGGACTCTCTCATGGAGACACTATGAGAAACAGTATAAAATCTCTAAGAAGCCTAAAGCGCGAAATAGGTACTGACAGAACGGAAAGTACTGACAGTTTAAGAACTGAACTGACAGTTCTTAGTCAGTTGAGTCAAAGAAAAAGTAATAAAATTGAAAATGTATGTCAGAACTATTACGGACTAATTAGGTACGGACTATGTGTCTGTAGTGTTAACAAAAAAAATACATATTAAAAAAAAATTACAAATAAATATTCCCAAACCCATATTGTGGTTAACGTTAATAATAATTTATCCTCCCCAATGGAATAGGGACGCATTCCATCACCACGTCACCACGAGCCACGACACGCGAAGCCCAAAAATATATATTTTTAAAATTATTTAATATAACTTCTTTAAATTCACACACATATAAGGAAATATATTTATGAGAGTAATCTGGTAGTTAAGCAAAATTTGTTTTATATACAACTATCCTACTGAACTTGACCTTCAAAATCTATAAATATGCACCACAATCAAAGGTGCGGCGGAAGTTGAAGTTAATTCAAATGACACTTGCAATGAATATTTGGCTACTTTTCGGTGTTTGATATATTCGGTATAAACGGTATATACGGTATACGGCTGTACACCGAATATTTACATATTATTCGGCCATGTACCGAATATTTACATACAATTCGGCCGATGTACCGAATATTCTATTCTTTTCGGCCGAATATCGAATACTAAATTTATATATTCTGATGTAGCTTGATAATTGATGGAATAAAAAAATATCACATTCTGTATAACAAAATTTTACAACTTGTCATTGTATCTAATTTATATATCTCGAAATTAAAATTGAGGTGCGGGAGGTCGGTTTTCTACTAAACTATGAAAAGGTTACTTACAAATATTTTTGACTTATTGTGATGATTATATTCGTTATTTTAACATTTCTAGGACATTAATACAAGTAAATTACGTCAATACAAGTTTTCAGACTGACTGACTATTTTTCCGTCATATTTTGTCATCTCGGTTGACCTTCGAGAACAGACATACAGGGAAAAGCCACGTAAAAAATTGAAATATTATTTTATTAATTATTATCAACGTAAAAAGGACCCCCGACATGAGGAGTAGTATGAAGAGTTTAATTACATAGGACGAGGCGAAAGAGGTACGTTGGTGTTGGTTTGGCACTCCGTTCTCTCTAGCTAGCCCACTAGGGAGAGAGAGCTATATATGCTACCTTCTAATACTAATTTAAGCATATTTTTCTTAGATTTTGAATTTTTTTCACCATTAATATGAATTTATATAGAATTAGTAAGAACCAAAACACAGTAAGTATATATGTACAACTTGCATCTATAAAAGAAACACTATCGATTGTTAGGTAATTATTGGACAAACGTTAGGTAATTATCAGGTAAATATTAGGTAATTATTAGGTAAACACATCTAGTACTAATTAGAAGATCACGCCCTCACCAGATGTTTGACGTTTATAGCTGATGTGTCAGAATGGGAGCCGAAAAATTGACGATTTGGATTCATGATGCTGTCTGCAAAAACGGTTCACAAATGTTTATTTCCTTAATAATAGCCTGTTTTTTTTTTTTAAGTTCTAAGTTCAATTCTCACTTTAAATAACTACTTGTTCTTTAAAGGAATTTTCGTTATCAAGACATTTATATGCTCGTAGAGGACTGCCCCAGCGTCTGTCTGTAAGCGCAACGGTTTGGGGTTCGTTTCCCACTCGGGGGAACAGAATGATTTTCACGCAACGATGACTCAACACGAAATGGTCTCTGCCTACCCTGCAATGTGCGGGATAAAGCGAGAAGGTAAAAAAAAGTTTTCACGCAGTTTACGCAAAAGTAATCTAATTTCAAAATAGTCTATCTCTGCTAAAGTAGCAGTATTCAACACGGCACTTTGACTTTACTTTTTTTCCACTGGGCCACGATGGACATTTCTTTCTATTAAACAAAGAAAAAAGTAGCTTCAAGCCATATCCCGCATATAACAGGGAAGGCAGAGAGAACCTAGTCTCAAGATTCAAGACACTCCGTTCCCCACTTTCCACCCAACAGAGTAAATAGTGATGTAAACACAAGAAAAAACAAAATTTTGTTATTTTAAAATTTTCAAATTTTTGAACAACGCATGGCTTAGTGGTGCATGTTCGGAGCGCATTGACGGGTTCCATGACGCGCGGGTTCAAATCCCTCTCTGTATGTACTTCTAATAGATATACAGAACAAACTGACATATAGTATATGTACATGTTATATGATATTTCGCATCAATATTATACTGTCAAGGTTATTTTTGTTCAAAACAACCTTTTTTGTATGATTTTTTTATATATCATTCAAATTAGTAAATAGCTAATTGATTTTTTTAATATTATATTTGTTTTTTTATCTACACAGTTGTTAATTGACGTGATTTGTGATGCTTTGGATCCCAGTTGCGTAGACCTTGATACTAAAAAATATATATATTAGTCAAGTGCGAATCGGCCTCGCACGTTTACATTTTTGTATAACGTATTAAAGCCAATAAGAGGTATAAGTTATAAAAGTTAACAAATTTAAATTTTTATATGTATTTTTTTTATCTATAATACACCTATAAATTTAAAATTTTCAAATGTTTCTCTTTATTTGTGCTGAAAGTTCTAAATACTTGTAAATTTACATATTTCTTAATTAAAAGGTACATCCCATCTTTTGTCAAAATTTCGGATCAACTGAGAGTCTGTCAAGTTAGATAGGTGTTGGTTATGTGACGAATTCTATACAAAAGCATGTATCTTCCGATTTTGTTGACTTAGAAGCTTCATATATACAGTGCTGCAAGAATAGTCTCGAATTTGATATAGTTTAGTTAATGTTTAGTTGAATTTTATTTTTTATGATTTACATATACCCATGGGAGAAGGGCATGGTGATTTGGAATACAGGGGTCCTAGTTCAGATTCATCGTTCTCTATTCTAACTAATTTCTTTGTTGCTATAGACTATCATACGTTATATATATCGTACTTCAATTAATGTTAGGAGTAGAAGCAGCAATCACCCCCTACCTTAATTAACCACATATAGCTGTGTGGTGAGGGCGCGTTTTGCTAGTGAGTGTAATTATCTCCTCAACGAAGTTCATGCATACGTAAAATTTTTAAAGACCTGAATTTGACGTTGTGTAACTTTACAACAAGTAATAAATTTACCTTTTTATAACATCAATATGGTCCATTGGGTCTGAATCTAGATGTAAATATTTATATATTTTGTTTATATATTTAAAAAAAAAATACCTGGGCACCTTTACCTATCAAAAAGAATAGTTGCCCCGATTTTTTGAGGTACAGGTATTGGTACTGTATTTTTTAAAAATATTTCATTTTTTCTCTTATATTTTTTATATATTTACCTATATTTATATTTGGACTTTATAGTGATTTTAGCAGATGTGTCGCGAACATATCAAAAACTACACTTTTGGACTACAGAAATTTTTAAACTGCTTTCGATGATATGGAAAGAAAATCCCCACCAGATAAATGAAATACCCTGACATCTTCAGATTCCATAGAAGACGTTATGTATGCGATATGTTGTTAAGAGGAACAAGAAAGTTGACACCATAGATAATATAGTACACATTACAAACTTTTGAAACCTAAAATTAAATTAAATTGACCTTTAACATCAAGGCGACATTGTGTGATAAAGAAAATAATCATTGTTTTAAGCCATACCAAGATCGAATCTCTTATACATAATTTGAAAAGTTATTGGTCAAGATTGAGAAAACTACGAGCACTATCCAGTTAAACATCAATAAAATTGGATAAAATATAAATTTAAGAATTTATATTTTAGTCTAACAAACGCTATAAAAATTGTATTATGATAATTTGTGTGAGATAACAATTATCTTCTAACAATAAAAAATTAAATATTTAAAAAACACAATGTTTTTTCATTATTATGACCCCATGCCTCTTAGAGACAATTATGGTTTTAAGAGTAGAACTATTTATCATTTCGTTTGGGTTTATCGTTTAAAAAGACCATTAATTATAAAGGGCATCTAAGCTCAGCATTTTCATGGTGGGGCCACTATCCATAAAGGTATGCATCTATCCTCAAACAAGAGGTTCCACGAAAAGCTTATTTCTGTAATATCAGTATTTGAGATGTTAATAAATAATAATAATAATTGAAGATAAAGGATTGAGCTAGCTATATCTATGGAAATTATTAATAAAATGAATATTTTCAAAATAAGGTGGTCATTTTCAAAGTGGGGCATCTATCCCGGTTTTACCCTATAGTTTATGTGTGTGTGTGTGTGTGTGTGTAGAAGAAGTGCTAAACGCTAATATATTTCAATAATAATGCTTAGTGTAGTATGAAGTACATTAAATCAATAAATAAAACATTACACACACTACCATATGTTTAACAATATATAACTTTTGTATAAAGTGACATATACGTTGCTATGGCTACGCGTGTTTCACGCGTCACAGGGTCCTCTGGTATATGTATATAGAAGTATAAAGTAGTATATTTCACGATGGCTCTTCAGTTGACTCAGAATACAGAGTATAATTAAAGTATGATTAATTATAATTTAGTGGACTATTCTCATAGTTTACTCTATATTTGCTATTGGAGAATATTTTTCTTTTATATTATATTAGTAACAATAAATATATATATATATATATATATATATATTATATATATATATATATATATATATATATATATATATATATATATATATATATATATTATATATATATATATATATATATATATAATATATATATATATATATATATATATATATATATATATATATATATATTATATATATATATATATATATATATATATATATATAAAGTCCGTCCGTCTGACTATAGGTATATAGTCCGTATACTATAATTTTTTGTTTATTTTTTTATTTGACCCAGTGGTAGACGAATTAGAATAAAAAGCAAATTTGCATTACCAATCGGATATTTGTGCACGAGTTCTCATCGTGTTCAGAGGACGACAGGGGGCAAGGGCGTCTGGCAACTCGCCCGATATTGAAACGTTCTGACAGTAGGTATTCATACTGTCACATAGTATATGTACATATCTGTAGTATATATGTTTTGTTCGTAGTATATATGTATATATATATATGTATATATAAAATATACTTATTAGTAATTAACTAATGCTAGGGGAGATATGTTATGGGTATACAATTTTTTTTAAATCTTTATGTTGTGTTGTCGAGACGGGAAAAACACCTGGATGCCTAGGGAACTCGAGACTTATATAATCAATATTGATAATAAGCTCTTGCTTACGTCATGCAACAAGCCCTCGATCCCACAGGGGGAGAGGGGAGACGATGCCAGGGCCAGGCCCTCTGACCGTTATGCTCTTCCTCCACCTTGGAGTGGATCATACTTAGGTCCTGTGGAGGTGTCACGATGAGGAGACATCTGATAAAGAAACATACAGGGAGAAGCTTGACACTGCCTGGGCGGATAGCGCAGAGAAAGGGAGGTGAGATCATTGGTTACCCAAAGGAGGTCCAGCTTTGGCTTAGGATAGAGGCAGCACCTCAGGAATCAGTACTTGATGAGATGAAAACGAGATGATATAGACAGTCTAAGCTCCTCTCTCTACATAACTAAAATCCAAATGATTCTACTACTGCCACCTTCGAAGTACATTCTAGAAACCTATTTAACGATAGTTCTAGAAAGATCGTGATCTTTTACGAAACTATAGAGAGATTTAGCTGTTATACCTCCCGCATACTACCTACTTCTACCGCATACAAATTAACTCGATACCTATTCCAGGTCAGTTTCTTGATAAGAATTTAAGTGGTATTTGTTTTCTATAGAACTGTTGTATAATATGTTAATAAATTATATACAAATTTGACCTTGAACTCGACGGCAAATTACTTTAACTTTGGCTATAAAAGGACATTTAGACAGCTGAAACGACGGACAAAGACTTTCAATTGATTTGTTAATTATTTAGTGCAATTTATGACAATTAAAAGTATGCCATTTTACTTTAGTTGTTCTCATTCCTTCACAATAAATCAAAAAATTGAATAAAACACAGAATTTAGTTAAAAAAAAATCTGGAGATATCCAGGTCGGCAATTCTCGTGGCTCGAGAGATCAGAAACACTAGGCGGAACTTAATAGCGTGCTTTGTCTAATTACCGAAGCCTTTGTTTTATTAGCGAAGAAATTGAGGCTTTTCATTCTTCAAATGGGAATCGAATCTACAACCGCTACGTGTACCCCACGTCGGTCTTTATATAAGACTACGAGTATAGACGTCCAATAGGTACAACAAAGTTGAACGACCCAGACTTATCGTTTTCTTGAAATGCAAACACGCAAATTTTCAATAAACAACTCCTATTACTTCTGTCTATTTCTATGGCTAAAAAGGTATATCTCAATTTCAAACATTTATTTCGTATAAATTATGGAGAAATTTAGTGGTTTTTATGTACAAGTATTAAATTAAGAATATAGTGTATGAGGAAGCCGCGTCGATAGTAATATAATAAAAAAAATATCGGTCAAGTGTGAAATGAACTACACAAATTTGTTTGTACGAAGGAAAAATCCGAAAATTGGTTAGAACAACCTATTTGCCAAATTTCATAACTCTAGGTTATCGAGAAGTACCTGTAGAACTGTACACTCATATCTTTTGAATGCATTAATTTAGAAGTTTGATTTACAAGAAAGTGTCTCCAGTCTACTGTATTTCGGGAACATTTAAGAAAAAACAGAGACTTTCAACAAACACAATGTCTAGGGCCTCTTTATATATAAAGCTCTTCGTTACTGACTGAAACACTTCAGTCCCTGACTGACACGCGTACACTTTTTTGGCGAGTAGAGGGGGGCATAGAGGAAAAGTGTTCTAGAAATTTCTATGGGAAATCCCATGTTACAAAAAAGCTATTTTTATATTTAATTTTTTTTTGGACTTTTCATACTTATACCACTTTCCATAGCCATATTATTCAAAAATAGCAGAAACGATATAAATTCCATTAAAAGATTGCCTTGAAAAGTGTGTCAATTAGTTATATCTGTCCTCTTCTTGTATGCTAAGTGCGAAAGAGACGGATATATAGGGGATGGCGTCGTAACTACGGGGAAATTTTCATAAGTCATAATATTTTTGTGTTACAATGAAAACTCCTTTTCTTTGTCCTTTTTATATATAGAGAGGTATTTATTTACTATTTTAGGATAGATAGTGGGTTCGATTCTTGCTTTATTGTAAACTAGCGACCCGCATGCGGTTTCGCCCGCTTTAACTACAGTGTGATTTATATAACAATGTGAATATTGTAGATATCTATACCTTCTATAATACTGCGGAACATGTTTTTTTTCTATCGTCAAAAGTTTCCGCACCGCACGCGATGTCAACTGTTCTCACACATTAGGTTATATTATTGCATTTTTATTAGGGTTCCCCATTTATTCTGAAAATATAATATAGCCCATGTCACTCAGTGGAAATGTAGCTTTCAAATGGAGAAAGAATTTTCGAAAAAATATAGATACATGAAAAGTAGTTGATCAGTTCTTAAAGTTAATTACGTCATCATCGTGATTGAAGACTTCTATTAAGCGAAGAAGGCTGTTTTAACAGACTCCGCTCTTATATATCGTTATATGCAAATGTATTAATAATTTAAAGATTATAAATATAAAACCTTAAATTGAAATGTATGAAAAAATAACTATTTAAACCATTCAATCAAAAGACTTTCCGCGCCCGCAAATTTGTTTACGTGAGAAAGTAAATTTAAAATTTCAGCAAAGCTCCCCACTTTCCGCCCAATTTTAGAAGACAATGCGCGTTGAGTGGCGGAACTCAACGCCGCGCCTCTAGCGGGAACCAGAACGGGGAATAAACTAATTCCATCCTACGAATTAGCGCCGTTAGTAAAAGCATTTATTACCATGAAACTCCCCAATCACCATTAAAGGCACTATATGACACACGCAAGCTCAAGAGAAAAAAAAGCTATCTAGAACGAACGCGAGGGTTGTGGAAAATGAAATATTTTCATTATCTTCGCTTTGGTAACAAGGCGCGGTGTTGAGTTACGCCACTCAAAACGCAATGCCTCGAAAGCCAGCAAGTGGGTCACTACGGTTTTCTCTGCCCACCTTGCCATGTGCCGGATACAGCGTGAAGCTAATTTAATTTAATTTTTATTAATTTATTTATGGTATATGGCTTCCCGCACCATACTCGTATGATGACTCAAATTAATAATTAAAATCTTATAGTATCTCTAGAAATCTTATGTGAAAGTTTGTCAGTATATATGTTGGTTCCGATTTCTCGGAAAAGTACTGAACGGATTTAGATGACACTGTGCAGTAATATAGCTTATATATTAGAATAACATATGGGCTACAATTTATGATGAACGAATGCAATTCACTTTACTAATAAATATATATTAGAGTAGTTCAAGCGGGCGACGTCGCAGGCGGGTCGCTAGTATTACGTAACAAAAGGATTTTTTTTAAACAAAGTTGTATAGTAATATAATAATACTAAGTGTTGATTCGTATATTACTTCCTTAGGAGTCGACTTTAAATGAAAAATATCGATTAAGTGTGAGCTTGAGTCGCACACGAAGTGTTCCGTACCATTATCTATAGAAACGGCAAAAAAGCATTTATATAATACTAATATAATTCTGTTTTTAGTTGTTTTATTTGTTGTTCTAGCGGCAACAGGTACTTTATCAGTTGTAAAAAATTCGACTGACAGACAGACAGACGGACTCGAAGTCTTAGTAAGGGTCCCTCTTATATTAAAGAATATAAGAGGATATATATATATATATATATATATATATATATATATATATATATATATATATATATATATATATATATATATATATATATATATATATATATATATATATATATATATATTATATATATATATATATATATATATATATATATATATATATATATATAAATTAATTTCAATATATACACATATCATTGTATAATGCAACCTTGTACGCGTAAGTACACAACCTTCTAACATCTCAAAGGTTGCCGGAAGGTGGACTTCAATCCCTTTATTAAAAATATCTATCTAAAAAACTGCGGTAGAAGCGGAAAGTGGAGACCAAAGTGTCTCAACACTAGACTGTACTACTGTAACTGACTACAGCGGCAGCTACAGTGGGCTATACGAAGCTATATTATACCCTACGGTCTTCTATAAATGGATTATTGAACACAATCATATTTTTTCAGTTCTAATCTCTACTTCCGGAGATAAGAGCGTACTAAAATAATTCTTAGACCAAGTAGTTAGTAAACATTGAAAATGTTTTGAAAGCGTATCTTGTCGTAGTTTCATATTATTCAATCAATATTTTTGTAAACAAGGTCAGTACGTAATTATGGTAATCAAAGATCGTCGATATTGATACCTATAGTAATAATGCCTCCTTTCTTTACGTTACAGATAAGCTATTTAATGGATTTTATAAACTATAATATAGTATAGTCTACAGGCTATCTACAGCCTAATATATTGGACAAATCTGTTTCTCTCGTTACTATGGTTATTCTTGTTCTTCTTCAAATGAAAAAGACTAAGAAATGGGTAACTGAATTATTAACATCATTTAATCGTCCTATGTCCTAAGTCCCCTAGATGAGGCAGAGGGTGTCCACAGTGAGTTGGCATTGCGATCGGTCTATGGCTACATGCTTGATTTTGCTCCATGTCTTGCCGATGTTCTTCGCCTCGTCCACTATAGTGCGTCACCAGGTCTCTCTAGGGTAGCCACGCTTCCGCTTTCCTTGTGGATTCCAGTCTAGCGTCTGTCTAGGGATGTGTCCGGAATTCTCCCTGAGTGTGTGTCCAAGCCAGTTCCATTTCCGGCGCTTGATCTATCGATCTATCGTTGTTCTGTTGCATCGTTCCAAAAGTTTTTCATTGAAAATTTTCTCGAGCCAGGATATGCCGAGAATTTGGCGAAGGCAACGGTTAACAAAGACCTGGAGTTGGTGAGAGATGCCTCTGGACACCTTCCATGTTTCGCTTCCGTAAAGCAGTACGGACTTCACATAGGAGCTAAATATTTTCAGGTTATCTCTGTGAGTCAGTTTTCTCGACTGCCAAACCGAAGGCGAAGTTGTGCAAAGTGGCTCGGGCTGTAGAAAGTGAGTTTTCTTCGGTACCCCCAAATTCAGGTATGATGCTTACGAGGTACGTGAATTTTTGTCTGCGTACCACGGCCTCTGCACCTAATTGTAACGGCGTCCCTCCCCCCGAGATCGCATCTCTTGGTCATTCTGGTGATGATCTTGAGACTAATACTACTCGCCTGTTGGTTCAGGTCATCGATCTTAGATTACATGTCATGGTGCGTGTGACTCAGAACGCACATATCATCGGCGTAATCCAAGTCTTTTAAGACATTCCGTGATACCCCATTCTATCCCACGTACCTACAGTCTTCTATAAATGGACTATTGAACACAATTATATAAGTTCCAGAGATAAGAGCGTACTAAAATAATTCCTAAACCAAGTAGGTTACCATTAAAAATGTTTTGAAAGCATATATATATATATATATATATATATATATATATATATATATATATATATATATATATATATATATATATATATATATATATATATATATATATATATATATATATATATATATATATATATATTGTGAAACTTGAGTAAATATATATAAGGAAAATATTAAATTATATTACTTTAATAAAATTTATTGGCCGTTGAGGATAATATGTACCTACTGTTAATTGCTTGAATTATTACTTAATATAATACCCTATTAGAAATCGTTTTATATGTTCTTTTTTCTTTTTAAATCAAATTAATTACTAAGGCGATCAATGTGATATGCCGCTGAGCGACGTCGGTCTCAAGTAGAATTAAGGCATAATTATCTAAAAAAAATATTAGGTTCATGCTTGATTTGAACCTGCGCCTCTTGGAAACCGTTCTGACCAATAAGCCAAGATGTACATTTCCTCATGTGTTAAGCAAGCACATATTAAAAAAAAAGCTGGTAAACTCAGTTGATATTAGAGGAGACGGTATTGATGATACTGGAGGAAGGTAGTTCAGAAATGACCCCCCGAGCATGCATGAAGAGGTCCATGACAGTGGATGATGCGGAAGAGGTCGAGGTAGCATTGATAATTTGTGAAGTTAAAAAAGATGGACAAAAAGATATAAGTGAAGTTAATAATAGCATATTAATAAACAGAATTGAACGTAATTAAAAATGGAATAATAATATTAATTAAAACGTGTATAGCGAAAACGTGTGTTTATTCAACAATTTTTTTTTACTTTTGACGTCATACAAAATATTAATCAAATAAAGATCTAACGTCATCGTGGCATTGTGCGAGAGCGTCTCGTGGACGCGGTGGTTCTAGGTTCGACTAAGGGGCATTAAATTCCGAGTACCTGCATTCAAAATAATATTATCTCGAGAAAAATGGAGAGTGAGATGAGGAGAGGAATGTTTCACATTTGACCGCCTATTTACGATCGGGCTGAAAAATTATGGGTTTCATATGATTTTCATTTGTATATATATTATACTAGAGGACCCGTTGTCGAGTGAAACACGCGTTGCCATAGCAACGTGTATGTCACTTTATACAAAAGTTATATATTGTTAAACATACGGTAGTGTGCGTAATGTTTTATTTATTGATTTAATGTACTTTATAAGCATTGTTATTAAATAATATTAACGATCTGCACACACACACACACACACACACACACACACCCACACACACACACACACACACACACACACACACACACACACACACACACACACACACACACACACACACACACACACACACACACACACACACAGTGCCAAGTTTCATGCTGTTTTCCTAATTTTTGTAAAAACACGTCTAAAGTTTTTGCTTCATGTATTAATATATACATAATATAAATTTATTTTTCTTTATTTTAGCTTGACGCTACATCCCGCATATACCAGGGCAGGACTAGAACCTGACCCACCACTGTAACCCACTTTGAAGACATACCCTAATGAGTGACGGATCTACCTTCAGGTCATCGAACCTACTACCGTCGCGTGTACAGTCAGATGCTGTTACTGCGCCACGACCCCCTCTTATCGTTAGTCAGACATTTTAAAAATGATCTTTCTACACGTTGGTAAGTATAATAATATATTCCTGTGACTAGACTTCCT